>OVAQ01002152.1:2513-13994 GCA_900406345.1 Erysimum cheiri | reverse complement strand
TAAGGCTAAGTACTAAAACAGAGAGAGATACAAGAAAAGTACTTAGTCGAGCTTGTCTTATTGGGAATTTTAAAAGTTAAAAGAAAAACTATTTCATTTCCGAATAACCAACTCTTCTTAGAAACATGTCCGAATAATCCCTAATAATTAATAAGTTGTTTGTTTGTCCTTTACGATGTTATTAAACCTAGACTTTGATGAGTTGAGTCAGAGTTATTCAATCTGCTGTTCATTTTGTTTGTTTCTAGAGTGTAAGTACGGTAGAATTACTAAAAAAATTACTTTAATTTATCAGTTTAAGATATGTTTTAGTATATTCTATAGATGATAGTGGCAAGGTCAAATTAATATTGGATTATGTGTAGAACTGTAGAATTAGTTGGGCCTAATTTGTTAGTTGATCGTTATTACAAATTTATGTAATCTGTCTTTAGACTCTTTATTATATATGCCCACCAACACTTTATTATAGTTCACCTTGTCTTACTAAAGAAAAAACACTAGAGATTCTCTCGTGACCACTTTAATATATATGTTGATTTCATGAAGTTGATTTCGTGGGGGACCATATGTAATGTAGTATGGTTTACAACGTATTAAAAATGCCAAGTTGAACAACTCAACTCTCAAAAGTGAAACATCTTCTTGGAATTTATAGAAGAAAAGTTAAAAACCCCTATCGAGTGTTTTTACAAAGCCAAAACGATCATACAATTTCTTGCAGCTAAATTATGGAACTCTTACTTCCACACCCATCAAACTCAACACCTCTCACCGTCCTCGGCTTCTTGGACCGAGCCGCCTCCGTCTATGGCGACTGTCCGTCCATCCTCCACACTGCAAACACCGTCCACACTTGGTCCGATACCCATAATCGCTGTCTCCGAATCGCCTCGGCTCTCACTTCCTCCTCTATCGGCATTAACCGAGGTCAAGTAGTCTCCGTCGTAGGCCCCAACGTCCCGTCCGTCTACGAGCTTCAGTTTGCTGTCCCAATGTCTGGAGCCGTCTTAAACAACATCAACCCTCGCTTAGACGCACACGCACTCTCCGTCCTCCTGCGTCACAGCGAATCTAAACTCGTTTTCGTCGACCACAGTTCCATAACCTTAGTCCTCGAAGCAGTCTCATTCTTGGGACAACACGAGCAACCTCACCTCGTCCTCCTCGACGACCAAGAGGACGACTCTTCGTCAGCTTCAGCAGCATCGGATTTTCTTGACACATACGAAGGAATCATGGAGAGAGGAGATTCGAGATTCAAGTGGATCCGTCCTCAAACCGAGTGGCAGCCAATGGTTCTCAACTACACTTCCGGGACGACGTCGTCTCCCAAGGGAGTGGTACTTAGCCACAGAGCGATTTTCATGCTCACCGTTAGCTCCTTGCTTGACTGGTCATTACCGAACCGGCCAACTTACTTGTGGACTTTACCGATGTTCCACGCCAATGGTTGGGGTTACACTTGGGGCACCGCGGCGGTTGGAGCTACCAACGTCTGCACACGTAGAGTCGACGCGCCAACAATTTACAATTTGATCGATAAGCACAACGTGACCCACATGTGTGCTGCACCGATGGTTCTCAACATGCTAATTAACTATTCGTCCTGTAAGCCGCTCAAGAACCCGGTTCAGGTATTAAGAGAGATTCCCGGTTCAATGCCGGTTAATTTAGTTTATTTTATTTAAGCATTTAATACATGAGTGATGAAAAAACTTATGAGCTAACATTTCTCTCTGTTTCGCCGTTTTGGTTCATGAAATTTGAATTCTATATCCAAAGCGGAGTCACTTGGTTTTAATGTCAGTCACTCGTACGGTTTAACAGAAACTAGCGGTCCGGTTGTGTCATGTGCTTGGAAGCCTGAGTGGGACCATCTCGATCCGTTGGAGAGAGCCAGGATGAAGTCAAGGCAAGGAGTAAGAACACTCGGATTTGCGGAAGTCGATGTCAGGGACCGCAAAACGGGAAAGAGCGTGAAACACGACGGAGTTTCGGTTGGAGAGATCGTTTTCAAAGGCAGCTCAGTCATGTTGGGATACTACAAAGACCCGGAAGGAACCGCGGCTTGTATGAGAGAGGACGGGTGGTTCTACTCCGGAGACATCGGGGTTATACACGAAGATGGTTACTTGGAGATCAAAGACCGGTCTAAAGATGTGATCATATGCGGAGGAGAAAACATAAGCAGCGCAGAGGTTGAGACGGTTCTGTATACAAATCCGGTAGTGAAGGAAGCTGCGGTGGTGGCTAAACCGGATAAGATGTGGGGAGAGACACCATGTGCTTTTGTGAGCTTGAAGTATGATAACAACGGTGATGGGTTGGTTCGAGTGACTGAGAGAGAGATAAGGGAGTTTTGTAAGACGAAGTTACCAAAGTACATGGTTCCGAGGAAAGTGATATTTCAGGAGGAACTTCCCAAGACTTCGACTGGTAAAATTCAGAAGTTTTTGCTCAGACAAATAGCTAAGTCCCTGTCTTGACTCTTGAAGAAGTCCATGAAATAAAAGACTATTACGCGACTTCTCTCCATGATGTTAATATTTTATCTTTGTTCACAGCTCTAAATTAGGCTAAGAAAGACGATGTCGTTTGTTTACGTAACGGGCTAGATCAATTCTTCGGATTGGGTCTTTAAAACTGTGATATGGCCCAGAACCTTGATTTGAGTTTTGTGATTAATTAGTACTAGTAGTTAAATGCAATTTGTTGTCGCATTGTTTGCTTTTTGTTTTCGCTTTTCCAGCTATTTTTTACTAAACTTTTTTCTCTACTATGTTAAATAAAAATATTAAAGCGATTTTAACTAGTCCAAATAATAAATTTAGCTCAATAACCGAATCACGTCAATCAGAAACAATCCTGATCAACCAACCAAGCAATTAAGATGAAGGGTAACCACAGGAAGCCAGTGCCCACCTTTTCACGTTAGCAATTTTCGTGGTATTTTCAATATGAAATGTGAATGATGAATGGTGATGATGATCTTTTTTTTTTTTGTGCAAAGTGATGATGATCTATATTATGATTATCATATTCATATAGACTATATAGTTCTTTGTCAGAACTTGACAAAAAACTTTACATAATTTTACTTTTGCCGGCGAGTTCTGCGAAATATTGTTGATGGTGATACAAATTTCTTGCGACATAAAACTAAAAGAAAACCATTTCAAGAGAAATGATCAGAAGCTTCCTCTAATAGGTGGAGAATCTTTCTTTATTTAATAGTGTAAATGTAAGTTTAATGATTTTTCGTATATAGTTTCCAGGAATCAATTATACACTTCCAAGTTTACACACGCATAGTCGATATCTCTTGTATTTTAATCAACAGCACAACGCACTAAGTTAATCATAGTTTTACTTTTTGCTTTTCCTATCAAATGATAAGGATAAATTTCGACTCGTGGTTCATGTGCCGAAGTTATTTNTTTTTTTTTTTTTGGTGGGGGAGAAGGGACAAATGTCCCCTCAAATATATTAAAATAGAAAACAACTACAACCGAACTCGTCTAGGAAACGCAGTTCCTCAAAAATCCTCATCAAAAATCGAAAAAACAACACTGGGACAAGACTCAAATAAAACCACNAAAACAACTACAACCGAACTCGTCTAGGAAACGCAGTTCCTCGAAAATCCTCATCAAAAATCGAAAAAACAACACTGGGACAAGACTCAAATAAAACCACCCCTAGGGGTTGAGAAAATGCATAGTTAGCTAACCCGTCCGAGAAAATGCATAGTTAGCTAACCCGTCCGCAAGGCGGTTAGCCTTCCTATACACATGCGAAATTTGGACTATCCAGTCCTTAGAGAGAAAGCCATAGCACATATGTACTAGGGGAGACAAAGGATGAGTTGCACTTATCCCTGACTTGAGAAAACCGACCACCAACTCCGAGTCCACTATGAGCTCCAACCTTGGAATGTGTTTGTCCCAAGCTAAACAAAGACCATAGTAGACCCCCCAAACCTCTGCAAGTGGTGCCGAACACACACCAATGTTCAAGGCGAACCCACCTAACCATCCTCCACTAAAATCACGCAGCACCCCTCCAGCCGTGGCCAAACCCGGGTTGCCCCTAGAAGCTCCATCCGTGTTAAGACGCACCCAATCTGTCGGTGGAGGTGCCCACCCAATCTGTCTAATAACCCGACCCGCCGTCGCCGCCGTAGTAATAGAATTCACATGAGCCTTTGTAACTTCACGTGAGATGTCTTTAACAAATCGCACTCTGTCTCGACATTTCCCATTTTCGCCAAAAATGTTGCCGCAACGCCACTTCCATCCCCACCACACTACCATACCGAATAGTGTTGCCATGGTATGCCTTCACATGCCCAGTCAGCCCGCATATTACTATAGACCCATTCCAACAGAGACTGCGAGAAAAAGCTATCTCTCTTATTCGGCGGTATGAGGCGGAGCCAAACCCCAGAGATCGCCGGACAGTCCCTTAAAATGTGTATAATAGTCTCCAAGCCACCCTTACAGATTTTACATACCCCTGAATCACTCAAGTGTCTTCTCTGCCTTTCAACATCTGTCATAATCACATGTCTTACAACCAGCCAAAAAAAGACTCTGACCTTCTCTGGAACTGGTGCTGCCCAGATTTCTCCGAAAACCCTAGCCATGTTCTGTCGAGGAGAGTCATTCCTTGTCAAGATACAATATGCCGATTTTACCGTAAAAACACCACCATTGCTCCCTCCCCATGCAATTCTGTCTTGCACAGCATTCGCTGTATCCACCATCACAGCTCTTAGACACAAAACCACATATTCCGGTAACCATGGCTCAATTTGCGCAAAATCCCATCCAGCATTCTCAATCCACATCTCTCTAGTTTTAATGTTCACCCTATCAGCCGGTAAATCACAAGAAACCAGCTCTGCAAGTGGCATATCTCCTAACCAAATGTCCTTCCAGAATTTAATTTTCGTTCCATCCCCAACCACCCAACGTAAACCCGGTATAACCACCTCTGTCAAGCCCCTAACGATGCTTCGCCAAGTAGAAGACCAACTGCTCTTCTTAACAATCCAGTTCTCCTTACCAACGCTGTACTTACTACGCATGACCTGAGCCCATAAACTCGTAACATCATACAGCAACCTCCAACCAATTTTAGCTATTAATGCTTTATTCATGGGCGCTGCAGAACGAATTCCAAGGCCGCCATCACACTTTGGTAAGCAAATCTGATCCCAGGCCACGAGATGTTGTTTTCGCGATTCCGGGGAGCTGTTCCAGATAAAATTGCGAGCAATTTTGTCTAACTCTTTCAAAGTCGATTGTGGCAGCAATATAGAGCTCATCGAGTGTACCGGGAGTGAAGACAATACCGCTTTCGTAAGCGTAATACGTCCAGCTAGACTCAATACGCGTCCCTTCCAACCAGCTAAGCGCGTATTAGCTCTCTCCTACACTTCTCCAAAGGTGTTCTTATTAATTATTTTCTGCAAGATCGGCATACCCAAATATTTACCAAGGTTCCTTGTCGCTTGAATTCCACTCTCCGTGCTTATCAAATTTCTCAAATCTCTGCTCACATTCTCTGAGAAGAAAATTTTGGACTTCTCAAGACTAACCTTCTGCCCTGACGCCACACAAAATCTCTCTAGTACTTTACGGATAACCTTAATTTGGGATACCGACGCCTCCGCAAACAAAATAAGATCATCGGCGAAGCATATATGGGATAGTTGAGGACCGCCTCGTGAAAGTCTAATGGGTTTCCACTCCTTGGAACCAACAGACCTATCAATAAGGTGACACAACCGCTCCAGACACAAGACAAACAAATATGGTGAAATTGGGTCTCTCTGTCTCAACCCCTCTCGGGTTTAAAAGCTTCTGTGCCGAAGTTATTATGTATACTTAATTATTAATATGTTACTGTTTTCATTAATTAATTATTCTTCGGCCGAAAGGTAAAGGTAGAAAGAAGGAGAGTGAAGCAAATAATTCATATCATGATCAACTCAGCAAAAGAATAAATGGCTTTAATCAGTATCTCAATTAGTTAAATACGTAGTTGCAGCATAACTAATTGGTTCTCAAATGAAACTTATTATACAAGGCCACGTGAGGGAAATAACAAGATTCATAAAATTAATAAACTATTGTTTTACATGTTAGCTTATACCAGAAGTTTCATCAACATATAAATTGAGGGCAAATCCAAGAGCTTATCCTCTCCTTAAGACGAAAAGATCGAGAGGATTAGATAGAGAGTGAATATCAATGAGCTCGGTAGAGAAACCGGTGGAGGTGGAGGATGGAGAGTGGCGGCAGCGGCGGTTGGAGTCGAAACAAGGGAGTGTGTTCCCAAAACAGAGGAAGCTGGTGAAGACAATGATTATAAAGACTCTCTTTTCATCTCGATCTCCTTTAAAGTCCCAGAAGATAGCAGAGCTTCCGAGGAACAAGCGCGTGCAGTCCACGCTCCGGTAACGCTTCAGACGATATTTGAGGAGTAATAATATTATTATGGGTCGTCTTAGACAAATCATTTTCCGTACTAAAGAATTAGATCATGTTGAACTAGTCATGTTTATAATTTGTGTTTTTTTTTTTCTTTAAGGAAAATCGATCGGTGTGTTGTGTTGTATGTGTTACCAAGTTCACTAGTTTCTCTCTTAGCAAAAAAACAGTTCACTAGTTTCTTTGTATATTTTCATCGTGATCTACTGTTAATATAAGATTTATAATTTACCACAAATAAATACTGTTTATAAATGATCTCTATATTGTTTTTATTAAGTTCAGATCAGTAATAAGATTACGCCGTTATGGTCCGTAGTGGACAGATATAAATCAAATTTAGCTGACTTGTAATACAAATTAGTACTATTTGTTAATAACAATACTCACTGTAGAACTGATAGCTACTTAAATGCGTTCGTGTGCTATCCTCCTTTTGCTGTTTGCAGGCCAAGCTTTTATCGTAATTTCCAAGTTGGTGCCCCGTGGCCCCCTCACAATTCACTAATAGCAGATGTGAATTGTGACGAAATAAAAAACAAAAATCATAAATCCTCTGTAACTGTAGTTTCTCTGTAAGCTAATTCTCTCACAGTAAAATCTCTAGATCGGAAACTAAAGTAAACTAAATATCCAGAAATAAAATTAAAAATTAAAAAAATATCCAGAAAATATAATGGGACGGGATCTTGCTGATCTTTGTATTATTCCTAACGACTACCAAGACAAATATTCTTTGGTCGGAGTCGGAGCTTTTTATAAATCTATTGAAATGGACTGAGAAAAAAACAAATACAAGAAAAATCGTGATTGTGCAGAAAAAAACAATTATTATATTGGACAGTCATGTTTTTATAGGAAAAGGCTAAAAGTAACACAAATATTATTGAAAAGGCTAAAAATAACACAAATACTGTATGATTTTTGTTATCCTGATATGATTGACACAGAGAAAAAGGATATTGTCAAAATCCATAGTAAAAGCGAATCAACAAAGACACATGTCACACATCTGTTGTTTCCCTCTGTAAATGTTACTCAGTGCCTCTGTTTACCTCTGTTTATCAGAATCGATAGAGCAAGGGCAACGGTGCAATCACACCATGAGTTTTAAGATTATAATAATCGATTTTATTGCAAAAATTGTGTCAGTAATGAAATCCGGGTGTATGTTTGCAATCCCTTGTAACCGAGTGTAGCATTTAATTGTGAGACAAAAAATTTGACATTATTTTTTTATATTATTTTATTACTTCAACTCTCATTATTTTATTAATAAAATAACATTAACACACCCCCACTTTTACCACTGTCCATGGTCTGAACGGTCACTGTAAGAAATAAGATTACGAAATAACCATCGTAAAGTTAGTCATAAATTAGCATTTGAAATGAAAAGAAAACGGGATTCGGCAAAAATTAGAAATGCATATAACATTTTTTATTTACGTTAACAGCGGACAGGAACACATGAAAATAACCTTTTTAATACATAACTAGGATTTAACCCGCGGTATACCGCATAATAATTAAATTAATAAAATTTAAATGTTTGATATTTCATTGTTAGTGTTGTTGACGAATAATAAAGTGATGATTTAACCCGTATTAAAACATCAAATTAATGATATTTTAAATTTATATGAAAATCGATTCAAACCCGTCCCGCCATATAACCCCTTCAATAAAATTTTAATTTTTTTTATAAAATTCAAATAGACTAATATTGATATCTTTCTAAAATTTTTAAATTTATTGTATCTGGTATAACCAAACGGTTAAATTCAAACTTTTAAATTTAGATGCTTATTACGTTAAGTTTTTTGTTCAATTAAATTTAGATTCATTTTGATTTTATTTATAATATGAATATGAATCATTGTCTAACGATATGAGACGTTAAACACATAAATTATTGGTTAATAATACATGTTTGTTTTTAAAAATTCGAATCACAACATATGCAGATTTTTTATTAATTTTATGTATTATATAATGATTCAAAACAAGTAAAAAGAAAATCAAATAAAGATGATACAAGAATTATAATTTTAAATCTTAACAAAAAATCAAATAAAGATTGTAAAGATTTTTGGAAGAATAATTGAAGGGAATTAATTTTAAAAAATAAATAAATACCAATGACATTTCTTGTAAATAAGTTGAAACTCCAAAACTACTTTACAAAAAATACTTCAATTTTAATAATATAGAAGCTTAAAACAAAAGTAAAATAAGAAATATAGGTATAATCTTATTGTACATTAGTTTCCAAGTTAGCTCCTTCTTATCTGTCAAATCAATAAATAATGAACCATTTTTTCATTAACAAAACTAAAAATTGCCACGCTCGTCACTAGCGGATTAATTAGCAGTGACCATTGTCATCATGTGCATAGAAATTTCATATTATACTTTTTTATGTAATTTATTATCCGGGGGTTCTACGTGAACCTGAAATTTCCAAATGCTATGAAATTAGTTGTAAGTTTCGCCTGAGTTTTCTTGTGTATCGAAGCTTAGATCATAAGTAGAAGATATATTTAAGTTTTCTCTCTACATCAAATGGCTGGCTGACACGTGTGGTAGAAATGGATCAACTTGGAGCAGAAGTTCATTTCTTAACCGTGCTCACTCTCGGGCATCTCTCTATATAAATCAAGCCACATTGTGCATGGCTTCATCATCACAACAACAACAACAACACACATATATCCATACACAAACACAAATACATCTACAAAAGATGAGTTCGAAAGGAGAAAAATCTAGTTCTACGGCGCAGCGGGAGGCGAAGAAAGAACCAGCGAGTGTGATTCCCGTTAAGAGGAAGCTGGTGAAGACTATGGCTGCGAAAGCCATTTTCTCTGCCATTTCTCCCTCCGGTTGCGGCGGAAGCCATGACTCTTCCGGCAACGACGACGGTAAAGGTAACGGAGGGCGCGTGTACCCCACTAGTCGCTGATCGGTCCTTTTCTTGGGGTTAAAGTTATATATGCGCCGTCGTGATCTTTTATGGGGTTTTCTATTTGTTATGTTGTTTTTTTTTTAATTATACACAGTTTCTATTTGTTATGTTGTTGTTTAATACTCCCTCCGTATGAGATTAAGTGTCGTTTTAGTCAAATTTTTTAGTTTCTAAATACATGTCGTTTTAACTTTTTTAAGTAACTTTTGCTTTATAATACCTAAATTACCCTTAATGAAACACAACTAACTCTAATAACACTACTCTTTACTAAAGAAGGGTTGTAATTTGTCATTTTTTTTGAGGATAGAATTGTAATTTGTCATGTTTTCTTAATTTAACTAATTATAGTTAAAACGACACTTAATCTCATACGGAGGGAGTACTATATATAGAATCTGGTCTACAGGTTCTCGTCGTATAAGCTTTTCGTAACGTTTCTCCTTTTTTGTACTTAAAGAAAAGTTTCTATAATTCTGTTTCTGCTATGGTGATTATGATATCGTCTTTTGTAAAAAAAGTACCCAAGTTGTGATGATTATGACGGGTTGTGATTATGGTTTTACAGTTAAAACACTACTCTTTTTGTTTATCATTATCATATTGATAGTTTTTATTAACCTTCTAATTCGAAATGCCACTATGCTGGCTAATAATTATGTTTTAACGTGAATTCAAACTAGGAGCAGAATGAAATGCTTTTGACCAGACTTGTTCTTTATGCGAGGAATAACGGAAGCATGTGGGCTTTTGTTGTAATATTTCTTGTGTAATGCGGATCTAGCTATATTGACATAATTATTGCTTTCTAAATTCTAATAGACATATGTGCGTGTAAATTGAAATTATTTTAACGATTAATATAGGGAAGGTTTAATTAATTAATGAAAAATAATCTGTTAAAATGAAGAGATGACCATCAACTTAAACGAATTAGGTGAGACCAGTTCCTGCATAGTAGAAACAATTTTTACTCTTACCCTATATACTACCAATGGATGTTGCAAAAAATTGAAAGAACAGAAAAAATAGTTGGAAAGTGTTCACACTCAATTAACAAAAAAAAAATAGTGATCTCACTCGAATTTTCTTGATGAGATTTGATATCATAAACCTAGAACTCAATACACCCAAACACTGGAAGATCACTTCTAATAAGTAATCATTAACTAAAAATTAACTAAAAACAACCAAACCAAATTATTAGTAGTCATTATTGAAAACGAAAGCNTCCCAAAATCTCGTCGACAGAACACGTTTAATGTCTAAACCAATAAAATTAAGAAAGGAAAAGTATCATATAATTGCAGACAATTTAATCATTGGTCGTTTAATGAAACCAATGGAAATAAGATATGCCGCTATGGTCTGTAATAAGGAAAAAAATTGACTTATAATACTAAAAATATGGTCATAACATGTACAGTATCACATTTGAGTTGATAATTAATTGTTATCTTCCTTTGCCCACCTTCAAATCCTTTTCCTGTTTGCAGCGGAAATCCAACCTTAATTTCGAAGTTGGTGGCCATTATCATACACCACCGTGATCATTTAATATATATAAAAAATCAATACTATACAACTTCCTTTATAGAATTAANTCTTTATAGAATTAATACTCACGTGAAGTGATTTTGGTCTAGTGGCATGTCCACAGAAGACAAACACCATCACACCAGGGATCGAGTCCCCGACCCTATAATTTGTAGGAATTAGGCTAATGGGCCGGCCAGTTGTGGTCCAAATGTTGACCAAAAAAAAAAAAGAATTAATACTCACGAAATATAAAGTCGCCCTAAGGTGCACATAAACAGATTTTTGCTATTGAATTCATTAATAGGATAAATAAATTGAAAATAACATCATGTATGCTATTAGTCTCGTCTTAATTATAAACCACTTAACGTTTCTTGGGAAAGAAGTTCAATTGCAAATAGTCCTTAAAAACAAAAAGGTTTTATTGCACTGTGACCCTTTGCCAGTTCATTTATTTATGCTCGAAGTCTAATT
>OVAQ01002151.1:0-13996 GCA_900406345.1 Erysimum cheiri | reverse complement strand
GATTAGCTAACTAGGTGGTTGGAGGAGCTAGTAAGACCTTAAAGTTGTTAAGTGATGTTATGAATTGTTAGAATTTAGCTCTGTGCTAGCCGACCTCGGGTGAGCTTGGTAGAGTGAGCTTGCACTTTCGTACTCTTAGGTTCGTGAGGNTGAGGTTCCGTTCTGAGAGAGCTCATGGAAAGTTCAAAGAGTAGCTGCCACCAGACGCGAGTGGAGTCGGTGTTCGAGTGATCTGCGTTCTACGCCGTTGACGGCTCAGTTTCTCGGACTTCCGGTGAAAGGCTTTCAATCGCTAGGTTATCGATGAATCGGTCATTGCCGTTTGGTAACTCGTATGTTCATCCTTGAGATTTCTTCTAAGAAATTTTTCAGAATCGTTTATCACTTCATCTAGCTCTATTAGAAAAGAACTTATGTTGAGTGGATGGACTGACTTTTTCACTTCATCTAACTCTATTAGAAAAGAACTTATGTTGAGTGGATGGACTGAGTTCAAATTATGCTTCCATGTTTTTAGTTTTTTTGTCATGAGACCATCATCTTAGGAGTATAATCTATGATTGTAATCCTTAACCATTTTCATGTTCAATGGAATATTTACATTCTTAGCAAAAAAAAAAAANAAAAAAAAAAAAAAAAAAAAAAAAAAAAAAAGAAGAAGAAACTATTGAACGTTGGGTCAGAGGGACCCATACACCCACCAATCCAAAGGTTAGATCTATCGAGGTGGAAATGGTTCCCACTTACCCGCAGGAATATTATGGGACCGCTCCTTAAAACTCTTGCAATGTCACTTGGTGTATCATGTATGATGATCCCACTCTTCTCTCTTCAAGATAAAGCGATAACATACCAATTATTTTATTAATACATGATTTTCCCCCAAGATTTGCTTGGCTATCTTCCATTACGCAATAAAATAAAAAATATTCTAGATCTTATACGTTTTTATAGATACCCATAAATATCTGACACTACTAAATCGATAAAAGAATAAATTAAAGCTCTACATGTTACTATTAAAGTATAATTCATATAAATAATTCATATATTTGCCTATAAGCATATGACTCGTCCGTGACTGTTAATGAATAAATCGGTACAAGTTATCTATGGAAAACAGCTCAACTATATAAGTATATCTTTACTACAGTGTCTTTTATTTATTTATTTATAATTGTGTTTTCATTGAACCTTAATAAATTTGATGGATACTTATCACCCTCTTATGGCATTGTCAATTTATAACTATAAACATTGAGATGTCACCAAATTTTGGTGAGGCTTGTTAGTCTTGATTAGAAATTTAAAACATTAAAATTACGACAACTACGATAATCTAATCATATAGTATTATGGAAAGTCCTAATGTTACCGTGTAAAATCATTCGCCTCTTTTTTATTCAATTATTGTTACTTTAATTAGGTGGATTGGTTTGAATTCTACGTTTACACTCAGCACTTAGATAACCTTTGCCATGTATGAAATCATATAATTTAGAAATAAATGGAAACTAAGGCTATGAATGGTAACATGGACCGCACTCAAAATCGCACCGCAACAGTGCTGTAACAGTGTCAAAATCTCTGCATATACATATGTATCTATATATTTTCGTTACTATTTGAACCGCACCGCACTTCTCCCACACCGCAAAACGCAGTCACCATTCGGACCCTAAATCGTGATTGAAAGATAATAATAGAAGTATGTCAGCCACATAACTAGGAAAGATTTCCATAACATGAAAATTTTCCAGATTCATTAGCAACCTGCAAAAGGGAACAAAGATAAAGCATGAGTGGTCACTAGTAATCACTGATACAACAAAAAAAACAATTAATGCTAAGAAAATTCAACAAAATAGTTTTTAAGTAAAGATATTTTTTTATAAAGGTATTTATCCGATTGGAGGGTTGCACACCATTCAATACACATAAATACGTCAGCCGTTGGAAAAGGCCTCCGCTAATAACTCCTTCAAACTTTCTTATTCTTGTGCTCAGAGGCAATATCTACATACAGTATGGTGCACCGTATCTTGTTATAAAAAAATGTTTTGGAATCTAAATTAATCGAACAGATGCCAAAATAATTAGTACAACGTCGAATCAAATTGCGAAAGTAAAATAGAATCGATTCTCATTAGACGAATACGAGTATTTATTCCACTTAAAAGTTATCGCAAATTGAAAAGTTTTTTTCTTTGAATATATGTTTATCTTTATCTGCACACGCATGTAGTTTATCTCTTTACCAAAAAAGAGTTAAATCCCCACATTAAATCCTACATAAATGAAAATTTTGTTTTTGTTAATCATAGCGTTTACAATTTTAGCCAGCATTACTTTACCCAAACTTTTTTTTATTACAGAAATGTATCGTGATAACTGATAAGGTTAAATATACACATGGCCTGTTCTAATTAAAAGATTGGATTCTCTCTGTGGTTTATCTTTTTTTATTTATTTTGACTGTGTATTTCCATTTATCCTAATCATGAAATTAATACAAAATTATTTAGGCTCTAGACTATTATATCTTCTTTTATTTATTTATTCAAAGCTCTTAACTGTAATATGTCCATTGAATCCCTATTTGAAAAATACAACGAATTTAATGATAGATTTAGTAGACCAAATTCACCCGATTGGGTAAAATACTCAGAATATACCATGGATAAAATCATAAATCTACACCTAACTAATTAATCTCTACCACGTAGACGATTGACTACAAAAACAGAAAAGTACTAATCATGTACTCTGACGATCGGACGGCTATAAAGGCATCAATGCAGATGTAGTAGGTGTCTTTCGCCCTAAAATCAACGGTGAAGATAAACTCAAGCGTTACATGTCTGTCGTGTCGGATAAGTACCGGTTAGATGAGGATGAAGAAAACGAGATCTAAATTCGGACAATACAGAGCGTAGTCAACACGCGCCTCAAAATGAGTTATGAAGGGTGTAGCGTAAAAAACGTGAAGCTAACCGTACCGGATTCCAACTTCTGTTCTGGATTGGAGCATCCAAGAGAAGAAGAAGGAGAGGTAGTCTTATAAAACGACACGATATCCTCACCAATTTACGCCTCATTTTCTCTTCACCTCTCTCTCCTTCTCTGTGTTGCGTTGTCTCTCGCGCGAAGCGCTTATCTTTGTTTTGGTTTTTTTTTCTCTTATCGGAGGAGAGATGGTGGCGCTTGCGTTATTACCGGAGCTCTGGACGGAGATCCTTGTGCCGGTTTGTGCTGTGGTGGGAATCGCTTTCTCGCTTTTCCAATGGTATGTTGTTTCACGTGTGAAGCTCACCACTGACCTCGGCGCTTCGTCTTCTGGCGGTGCGAACAATGGTAAGAATGGATACGGAGATTATCTAATCGAGGAAGAGGAAGGTGTTAATGACCAGAGTGTTGTCGCTAAGTGCGCTGAGATTCAGACTGCTATATCTGAAGGTAAGATCTCGTCAAACTTGATTCAGATCTCACGCTTCTTTGCTTAGATCTGGCTCTGTTTTTGATTGGAGGTTGTCTGCTATGATGATAAGAATGTTTTGGGATGTTAGAATCTTGAGATTACTAATTTTAGTATCTTGTGAAATCTGAAACCATGTCTTGTGTGAATAATCTTGGGATATCTGTTTTGGTGTGTGGGAACAGGTGCAACTTCATTCCTGTTCACGGAGTACAAATATGTTGGTGTCTTCATGATTTTCTTTGCTGCTGTGATCTTTGTTTTCCTCGGCTCTGTTGAGGGATTCAGCACAAAGAACAAGGCTTGTACTTACGACATCACCAGAGTTTGCAAGCCTGCATTGGCTACTGCAGCTTTCAGCACTATTGCTTTCGTCCTTGGTGCTGTTACCTCTGTTCTCTCTGGTTTCCTTGGAATGAAGATTGCCACATACGCCAACGCTAGAACCACCTTGGAAGCAAGGAAAGGTGTTGGAAAGGCATTCATTGTTGCATTCAGGTCTGGTGCTGTCATGGGTTTCCTTCTTGCAGCCAGTGGTCTCTTGGTGCTTTACATTACTATCAATGTCTTCAAGATCTATTATGGAGATGACTGGGAAGGTCTTTTTGAGGCTATCACTGGTTATGGGCTTGGTGGATCCTCCATGGCTCTCTTTGGCCGTGTTGGTGGTGGAATCTACACTAAGGCAGCTGATGTCGGTGCTGACCTTGTCGGTAAAATTGAGAGGAATATTCCAGAAGACGATCCAAGGAACCCAGCTGTAAGTACACCATTTCACTGTGTATCATAACACCCTACTTTAAAAAAATATATATATATCTCGACTTAATTTTGTTGGTTCTGTTACAGGTCATTGCTGATAATGTGGGTGACAATGTTGGTGACATTGCTGGTATGGGATCTGATCTCTTTGGGTCATATGCTGAAGCATCGTGTGCCGCCCTTGTTGTTGCTTCGATCTCTTCTTTTGGAATCAACCACGATTTCACTGCCATGTTGTACCCATTACTCATCAGCTCAATGGGAATCTTGGTTTGTTTGATCACAACTCTCTTTGCCACCGATTTCTTTGAGATTAAGGTTGTTAAGGAGATTGAACCGGCATTGAAGAATCAGCTCATCATCTCAACCATTATTATGACTGTTGGAATTGCTATTGTGTCATGGGTTGGCTTACCTTCCTCCTTTACCATCTTCAACTTTGGAACACAAAAAGTTGTGAAGAACTGGTAAGATCCTTCTGTATGATTGCTTTTGTTTTTTTACTGCTTGATTCAAATTTCTCGGTACACGATTTTAAGTCTGGCATAATTTTGGATTCCAGGCAGCTATTCCTCTGCGTTTGTGTTGGTCTTTGGGCTGGACTCATTATTGGTTTCGTCACCGAATACTACACTAGCAATGCCTACAGGTAAGAAACTAATGCATTAGCTGTATTTAGTTACAAAATTTTTCCCAGCGAGTGTAACAAACTCTAATGTCCCCGTGTTCTTGCAGCCCTGTGCAAGATGTTGCAGATTCATGCAGAACTGGAGCAGCCACCAATGTTATATTCGGACTTGCTCTTGGTTACAAATCCGTCATTATTCCAATCTTTGCGATTGCTATCAGTATATTCGTTAGTTTCAGCTTTGCTGCTATGTATGGTGTTGCTGTTGCTGCTCTTGGTATGCTCAGTACCATTGCCACTGGTTTGGCAATTGATGCTTACGGTCCCATCAGTGACAATGCTGGTGGTATTGCTGAAATGGCTGGAATGAGCCACCGCATCCGTGAAAGAACTGATGCTCTTGATGCCGCTGGAAACACCACTGCCGCTATTGGAAAGGTACAGGGCCTTCTAAACCTTTCTGCATTACGATGAATCAGTAACAGAGCTTGCATACTTGAACCATTCCTCAGGTTGCCATTGCTTGAGATGTAATATGACATGTTATTCTGGTTTGTTTTGCACAGGGATTTGCCATTGGCTCTGCTGCCCTTGTCTCCTTGGCTCTGTTTGGTGCCTTTGTGAGCCGTGCAGGGATCCACACCGTAGATGTTTTGACCCCTAAGGTTATCATTGGGCTGCTTGTTGGTGCCATGCTTCCGTACTGGTTCTCTGCCATGACAATGAAGAGTGTTGGGAGTGCAGCTCTTAAGATGGTTGAAGAAGTTCGCAGGCAGTTCAACACCATCCCTGGACTCATGGAAGGTACCACAAAACCCGACTATGCCACATGTGTCAAGATCTCCACCGATGCTTCCATCAAGGAAATGATTCCTCCTGGCTGCCTTGTCATGCTCACACCTCTCATTGTTGGATTCTTCTTTGGGGTTGAGACCCTCTCTGGTGTTCTCGCCGGCTCTCTCGTCTCCGGTGTTCAGGTAAAATATTTTCTTAGTTCTCTTGTGAATGACATACTTTTTTTAAAACATATGCTTATGGTTGCTCTCTTTTATTTAAAACAGATCGCCATATCAGCATCTAACACTGGTGGTGCCTGGGATAACGCCAAGAAATACATCGAGGTAATGGAATTTTCTAAAGCTTACATCAAAGCCATTTGAAGAGATGAAATCAAATCCTTAAATGCATTGTGATTTATTTGCAGGCGGGTGTATCAGAGCATGCAAAGAGCCTTGGGCCAAAGGGTTCAGAACCACACAAGGCAGCTGTGATTGGAGACACAATTGGAGACCCATTGAAGGATACTTCAGGACCTTCATTGAACATCCTCATCAAGCTCATGGCTGTTGAGTCTCTTGTCTTTGCTCCCTTCTTTGCCACTCACGGTGGTATCCTTTTCAAGTACCTCTAAACTCAACCCGAGTGAAGAAGATAACGATGATGATGATGAAGAAGAAGATGATGGAGATCGATTCAAAATTCTCTTGTTTTACCATTCTTATTTTCGTTTTGCGTAGGTGGTTAAAAAAACCTTTTTTGTTGATGAGGCTCATTTAAAGAACCAACCGAATGATGTTTCTCGTTCTCTGTTTCTTGTGCTGTCTAGATTTTAGAAATCCACCAAGTATCTGCGACTTGTTTTAGCCGTTTTTACCTTCTTATTTCTTAAATTGTTATTGGGCTCTTCGAGACAAATGGGAATTCTTATTGTTAGTCGTTTGTCCATCTTAGGTGATTGAAACCATCCTCATAATCTGTTAATTCTCTCATAACATTATTTCACAAACAACAAATGGTTAAACACAGATTTAGAGTTTCTAACTAAGACTCTCGAAGTGCCTCGGCTCCAGCCACAATCTCCAGCAACTCCCCAGTGATCTTAGCCTGTCTCGCTCGATTATAAGCCATCGTCAGATTCTTCTTCAATTCGACTGCATTATCAGTCGCATTACTCATAGCATTCATCCTCGAAGCGAGCTCACTCGCTAAAGATTCCTGCAGTGCTCTTAGAATCTGACTGTTGAGATACAAAGGCATCATTGCATCAAGAATCTGTACAGGGTCCTGCTCAAACTGCATCAGTGGTGAGACATCAGGCTTCTCAACTTCAAGTTTTGTTCTTTCCACAGCTAACTTCCCATCTTTGCTCGTTAGCCTAAACATCTCATCCTCCATAGCATCAACACACTCTCCTTTCATATCACAAGCCTCTCCTTTCATCGACAAAGGCAAGAGAGTGTGGATCACAGGATCAGATTTCACCAAAGACACAAACTTTGTGTAAACAAGCTCAACCTTATCCACCTCTTCACTCACAAACAAGGAAAACACATCATCTGCAATAACTTGAGCCTCTTTAGTCGTTGGGAAAACACCTCCTCCTTCAATACATTTATCCACTTCGATTTCATCTCTCCGACTAAAATACGAGTTCCCTTTCTTACCTACGCTTATCAAAACACAGTCTATCCCTCTTTGCTTCAACTCTTGAACTCGCAAATTAGCTTTCTTGATCACTGCATTGTTGAAACCACCACACAACCCTTTATCACCAGTTACAACAACCAAAGCAACTCTCTTCACGGGTCTAACGACGCTGAGAGGAAAATCAATGTCTTCCAATTGAGCAGATTGGTTAATTGAGTGGAGAATCTCAACTAAGGTTTCGGTGAAAGGTCTAGACTTTATGACTGCTTCTTGAGCTCGACGAACTCTAGCGGCCGCTACAAGTCTCATTGCCTCCGTGATCTTTTGGGTATTCTTCACACTGTCGATCCGTTCTCGTAACTCTCGGATTCCAGATCGAATTTGAAGCGAGGGCGAGGGAGATCTCGACGAAATCCGATTTGGGCTCAGTGATTGAAACGGATAATAACGAAATGGTTTGAAGGTGGCTAAGAAAGAGAAGGAATCGGAGCCCGAAACCGATTTTGAATTGGAAGGAGACGACAAGAGCCAAGAGGTCGAGATCGAACCTATCATTTTCGTTTGGGGAAGAAGAGTTGAAAGACTCTGTGAACTTGAGAGGGGAGGTTTAAGATTTCATCCGACCAAAGAAAAAGAACCTAAGGGGTTTTGTCTAAGTATTAATGTATTAGCATTTTTTGGACCTCATTTTTTACTTCCTTTATTGTCCTTTGTGATTTATTAGCATCACCACGTTTTGGTCATGACATCTATTCAGATTTCTCATCCTTTTATTTGGAGGCTCGCTCTCCCCTTCTTCCTCCTCTCGATTCTCTTCTTCTTCCGCTTCTATTCTCACAGACTCACATCTCCAGAGTTTGAAACCCACTCTCAATTAACACTGAATCTTTAGAATGCTACTCCATTTCTCTCCCGCAAAACCCCTCATTTCTCCACCCAATCTCCGCCGCAATTCACCCGCATTCCTCCTTTCTCCGCCGAGATCCCTTCGAATTCGAGCAATCGACGCCGCCCAAATCTTCGATTACGAAACCCAACTCAAATCCGAGTACCGTAAATCCTCTGCTCTCAAAATCGCCGTCTTGGGCTTCGGCAATTTCGGCCAGTTCCTCTCCAAAACCCTAGTTCGACACGGTCACGATCTAATCACTCACTCTCGCTCCGATTACTCTGACGCCGCTAACTCAATCGGCGCTCGCTTCTTCGATAACCCTCACGATCTCTGCGAACAGCATCCCGACGTTGTACTCCTCTGTACCTCAATCCTCTCCACAGAATCAGTCCTCAGATCTTTCCCTTTCCAACGCCTCCGTCGTAGCACGCTCTTCGTCGATGTTCTCTCCGTCAAAGAGTTCCCGAGAACCCTCTTCCTCAAATACCTCCCCAAAGAGTTCGACATTCTCTGTACTCACCCAATGTTTGGACCCGAGAGTGGTAAGCATTCTTGGTCTAACTTGCCCTTTGTCTACGATAAGGTGAGAATCGGAGACGAAGCTTCTAGACACGAGAGGTGTGATAAGTTTCTAAGAGTTTTTGAGAATGAAGGTTGTAAGATGGTTGAGATGAGCTGTGAGAAGCATGATTATTATGCAGCTGGATCGCAATTCGTGACGCATACTATGGGAAGGGTTTTGGAGAAATACGGAGTTGAATCATCGCCGATTAACACTAAAGGTTACGAGACGTTGCTGGATTTGGTGGAGAACACATCGAGTGATAGCTTTGAGCTTTTCTACGGTCTGTTTATGTATAACCCCAATGCTCTTGAACAGATAGAGAGATTGGATATGGCGTTTGAATCCGTCAAGAAGGAGCTGTTTGGGAGATTGCATCAGGAATACAGGAAGCAAATGTTTGGTGGGGAGGTTCAGTCGCCAAAGAAAACAGAGCAGAAACTGCTCAACGATGGTGCTGTTGTTCCGATGAAAGATATATCATCATCTTCTTAAATCACACAAGTATGTAGGGTTTTGATTGGATTACGTTAGTTTTGGAATAAGAAAGTTATAATCTTTTGGAAATCCTCAGTGTGAAAAATTAAAAGAGGGGTTTTGGTGTGTTCATATCGGTATGTTGAGTCTCTTTTGCGTGTATCAATGAACTTATCGACAGTATCTCTTTTAGATATTGTCGGAACTGAATCCTTTTCTCAATCGTGTATCTATTGAAATGCTTATCTCTCCGGTCGCCGGAAACAAATACGGACGTCCTGTCTCCTTTTCTCCGCCCATATCGACGTTGTGTTGCTCAAAAGCTGAGAGTCGATAAACTGTTATTTTGCTGAAAAAATCCAATGTCGGATCACCCACCCGATTCGAAATCAGGACAATATCGTTTCGTTATGGCCCGGTAATATAATGGGCCGCTTCAAGGTCATAAGGAATAAAAAACATATACTGTATCTCTTATCGTTTCCATATTTGAATTTTGAATATCGTTTCCATATTTGAATTTTGAAATAGAATAGTATCTCTTATCGGAGCTTTTCATCTTCCCCAAATTGAATCCTAAACACCTCCAAGTAAAGGTGAAATTTTGATCGCGGGTTTTGACGTCGTTTACGATCAAACTTTCAAATATGGAAGTCATGGACAAATGGGTGGCGGAATTTTCCCTCCGTCGCCAACAAAATCCTAGGGTTTACGCTTCGCCTCTGTTATCGGCTCTGAAATCGGTAGATTCCGACGACTGTTCAAAGCTCAAGATAACTGCCGTTTTGCGTGACATTTCCAATTCCTTGATTCGAGGTACGGTCGACGAAGGAATGCTTGATCTCCTCGAGATCCTTGAGAAGCTTCTGTTACAGGAACATTCGGTGATCATGGAGTCTCTCAAATCTGCATATTGCTGGACGGCTGCGGAATGCACGCTTAGGTTTATGTGGCCAGTGGCTGCTTCGGATGGCTTCTTCAACGACGCCCTTGAGAGGATTTGGAGGACTCGGATTGGGATGTTGAAGCAGAGGGAGAGCGATTTGGTGACTCATGAGTTGTTGACGTGGGAGAGTGATCTAAACAAGGCGTTTGAGGAATCTGAGATTTACCACAAGATTCGTGAGACTAACATCAGGTACAATGCCATTTCTCATCTCAATCAGCTTCTCAAAGAGCAGTGGGCACTACTTGGCTGTTCCTCTCTTGAATCAGAAGCTCGAAAGAGGTTTCTTAAGCGCAAGGATTCACCAAATGCTTCCCGGAAAAGAGGTACTCGTTTTGGTGGAGCAGGTGACACCATTGATAGTGTCAATGAGGAACTCGGAGTCGGTGAGAGGGAGGGCAGAAGTGGAAGCAATAGAGAGGAAGCTAATGATGTTGAAGAAGTGGGAGGTGTGGAGAATCCCGATGGGGTTGATAAGGTGAATGAACAAGAACAAGAACATGAGCCAAGTCTTAATAAGGGGGACATAGCTATTGCTCGAGAGCTGAAGGATTGTTTGTTGGAGATTCAAAGACTAATAGACCCTTCCACTAGGCAAGAGGTGCAACAACCTGACAATGCAATGGACCCGTCACCGTCAGTTGATGTCACTCCTCAGCCTGATGGGCCAAATAGGACTGAAACAGGAGGAGGTCAAGACCATAATGAAGCAGAAGATAGCACGGGAATATCATCGTCTAGAAGAGTTCGGCCTCATCTACCAACCCCGGAACCTCTGAATGTATCACCATTGAAGAAAGGAAGATTGGAAAAACCGCGTCCCAGAAGGCCAACGAAACTCTGGACGCCCGAAGAAGTGGAAGCTCTGAGGGAAGGAGTGAAAGAGTATGGAAAATCATGGAAATGTATCAAGAATTCGAACCCTGTTGTATTCGCTGATAGGAGTGAGGTTGATTTAAAGGATAAGTGGAGGAATTTGTTTGGTCGGCAGAAGTAGCAATCTTGCCTGGTCGCTATGGGTGTTTTTGGACAGTTAGGTTTTGAGTTCTTGTGAAGTTTTTTCCTCTCGTGTTGTTAGAAAGGGACAAGCTTTTTGAATGGTGAATATGTTCTTGATTCAGCCTTTTGTAACAACACCCATCACCATTCTCATAGAGCACTGAAAAGTCTCAACTGATCAACTGATACAAAATGGAATGGTTTTATATATTTTGCTCCTATAATCAAATCAAGCAAGCTCTGAACCCCATCTCCAACTCCTCCCGGTTCAAATCCTTGCCGATGAAAACGATCTTGTTGGTTCTTGTTTCATCTTTTCCCCATAGCCTGTCTGGTGATCCTTCAAATATTTCATGAACTCCCTGTCCCAATCATCAAAAACTCACAAACGTCAGATAGAACTCTACATTAAAAGACTTTGATGCTTGAGGATTCAGTCAAATGATTTAAAATCAAAATAATGATAAAAGATGATCACCTGAAACACGAATCTCTCGTCCATGTCTTGGACGGAAAGGATACCTTTCATTCTGTAGATATCCTCACTACGTTGGTACAACAGCGCCCCAAGCCACATGTTAGCCTGATGCATTGTCAAAACTCAGGTTAGATGATGCAGGTAATCAATCGCCTAAAATAAAAATAAGACTTCCAGTGCTACAGTTTAATGCATCATATGTTATACAACTTAAGCCATATTGGGTTATACCTTCTCGAGGTCTAAGTCTCCTTCGCAAACTAAACTGACTGAAGCAACACCAGGGTCATGGGTGTGATCATGAGAATGGTGATGCTCTGCGGTTTCAGAAGCAAACTTTTCAGTGCACGTAGGTAATCAGTTTTAAGTAATAAGGCGCTTCTTTGGTAACCTATAACATACCGTGTTCATGATCATGCTCATTGTGGTGATCATGGCAGTCATGATTATGGTCATGGTGATGATCATCATGACCCTCATGATCTTCCTTCTCTTCTTCATTCACAGAGCTCTCAATTCTGAAACGACAAAACAGTTAGCCACCAGCAATAAACCAGAGTAACAAAAGCAGCCCCGTGAAACCAGGACTTCCACAACCAATAAACCCGTAACAAACCGGACCTTTCTAGATCAAACCCTCCAATTCCAAGAACATAATTCAAGTCAACCTTCCCATACTTTGTCCGCTTCATGTGAGCCATGCTGTTTATTGTCTGAAATAATTATAGCATAAATGTTAACACAGATCATGGAGCATAGATAAATGTTCAAAAAAAATCAGAAGAAGCAGAACCTACCTTTATCCGCTGCATCACTGAATCTAGTTCAGGCTCACCAACAAGATCAGTCTGCAGCAAAATACAAACATTTTTCAGCTTGTATGATATGTCGAGTAAGAACAATACTTAGAAAAATCGAGATGTTTCTACTACATGAATCCACAGGACGTTTCAAATAGATTTTCTAATGGTGATGTTAATCAATGAAAATTTTGGTCAAAAAAGAACTTCACATACCTTGTTAACTATGATACGATCTGCGTAAGCTATTTGTTCAACGGCCTCATTGACATAGCCTTCAGGTTTAACCTCATCTAGATGCAAACGAGCATGTTTGGCATCAACGAGAGTGACAACTCCATCCAGTTTGACATCATTGAAAATTTCATCCTCAGCATAAAAAGTTTGAATAATCGGGGCAGGGTTCGCCAATCCTGAAAAGAAAATTATACATAATATATAAGAAAATAGCAATGGTTCTTATAGCAATAGCTCCAGAGCCTAACTCAATAGAATTAAAAGACAAAAGAGTGACTGAAAATTTCCAGACCTGTTGTCTCAATGACTATATGGTCGAACCTTCCTTTCTTCTTCTTCACCAATTCAGAAATCATCCTCACAAGATCACCCCTAACTGTGCAACACAGACAGCCATTGTTAAGCATCATTATATCCTCTGCTCCCGCAGTTTTAGCTGCCACAAGCGATCCATCAATATCGACTTCACCAAACTGAGAGAATTCACATTTAAGCAAGAATTAGAAATCAACAATTCAAAAAACCATCCCAATTCAACATCTCAGAGACACATAGATTAACACAATACCTCATTCTCGATCACGGCTATGCGCTTCCCATGATTTCCCGTCAATATATGGTTTAGCAAAGTTGTCTGCACACTCAGAAAACCAAAACCCATGAAAAACAGCATTTGCGATAAGTTTTTCTTCTTCTAATTGATCAGGAACTTCCGAATTATGAACCCAAGATTTGAAATTAAACAACAAGCAAAGGCTCACCTTCCCAGAACCCAGGAACCCTGTGATTATAGTGGCCGGAATTCGATTGTCGGGCAAATTCTCAGTGGAAACATCGAAGGAATCTTCAGTATCCAAAAGCGCCAGCGAGGAATCAGACGCAACGGCGCAGTAGAATCTGCGACGGCTGTCAGAGTAAAGCGCCGCGGAATAGAAAGGTGAAGGCTTCGTACTGAGGGAAACTGTGGCTCTCCTGCGACTAGCAGAGGCGAAGCGATGGTTCAACGAGGTATCGAGTCGGGGAACGTTGAAAGCAACGAAAGTGGTGGCTATGTCGAGTCTTAACAGCGTCGCCATTGTTAATTAGGGTTTAAGGTTATCCAGTGAAGAGGTTTTGACATTTGCTTTGTAGCTTCAGAATTTACGCGCTTTTTTTTTTAACATTGTTTTTTTTTTCGTTCGATCCAACGGTCAAGATTTACACAAATTCATATCTTCTCGCTTTTTTATTTCGTCAGCAAACGAGCGTTATCTACTAATAAATAATGTACGTACTAGGTAACAACCCGCACTATATGCGGGATAAATCGATTT
>OVAQ01002149.1:0-14003 GCA_900406345.1 Erysimum cheiri | reverse complement strand
TTTTTAGAAAACTTCAGGGTTTTTTTACCCATTTTTCCCTTTAAATAATTGGATATTCCTTTAAAGAGATGAATGTGTTAGTGAAGAAGATAGTTGACTAAGCAAATACTAGTTGACTAAAAGTCGAAATCAAGTTGGGTTATAAACACAACGAGACTTAAATAGATACAACAATCATTACATGTTGACACAAGTCAATTCTGTGAAGCAACTTCCTAAAATCAACTAGCCGTGCTACCAAAAACAACAAACACAGTCAAACAAAATACTAGCTACAACAAGTACACTTGAGATTCAAGAAGATACCAAATCTTTCAAAACCTGTGTATGAACACTTGAGGAGCATCTTCCCTGCAAAAGACAATACAAGTGTTTTTGGATTTACTGTGTGAGAGTGATGATGAAACAAAATGAGTAAAGAGTGGGACTTACTTCTCTTTAGCTTCTTGGTAAGTGTGGCTTGATGCAACGGCCAAGAGTTCTCCAGTGTGGTTAAATGCTAAAGACGCGATGCTATTTGAGTACCTTGGCAACTTTTGTAAACAAACTCACAAGATTATATAGAAGAATAGCCAAGAAGGAATCTAGAGAACAAGTCATGTTTAGTGTTTGAACCTCAGAGAGTCTTCTTCTGCTTTTCGCATTCCATGAGATCACGTAGCCTTCATTGTCCCCAGTTACAAAAGTCCCTGACCCACTGTAGCAACAAGAAAGAGTCAACAATCAATCATCATGTATACCATTAGATAGTGAATGAGGGAAACATACCATGGACTGAATTCAATGGCGTTTATGCATACACCATTGACTCTTCCATTCCTACACTTGGGATGGCATCGAAAACTGTATCTGCCATGAATATATGATACACATAATAAGAGAAGTGACTAATTCAACCAAACCAGTAGATAACCCAATGATCGTTTTGTATGTTTCAACTTTCATATTGTGGTCAGTCATCACTTACTTAATCTCACTGGAGCACGACGTATCAGGGAAATCTACGGCTACTTGTCCATCTACTGACCCAACTGCATACCCTGATCAAAATAGCAACTATGAACATCTTAGAAATCAAACCAAACATGAACCCGGTCTATGTACTATCTCTTTTTCCTGAAACTATGGCCACACTATCCAAAAGTCACAGATTACCTCTGGAATAAGGTACAGAGGTGACACATCTAATTGGCACCGCCACTTGTGATGGATAAGATTGAAAAGGTTGATCTAAGTTGCGCAAATCATATATATGCATTGATGCTTCAACGCAAACTACTAAGTTGTTTCCTGATACAGTGATGCATCCCACTGCCCCACCAGTATCAGCTGAAAACACAAGACTTTCTCTTTGTCGTGTATCCCAGAATTTGATCTTCTCATCCAAGCCAGTAGAGATAACTTCACCTGAGCCACATCAGGCCATTTGAAATTAAATGGTTGCATATCTAGCACCGAAAGATTATTTTTGATAGAATCAAGAACATGGATTCAACAGTATAGTATAAGACAATTTATAGAACGTTTGCGAAAGTCTTTGATTCAAAACTCAAAATCTGAAAGAAAAAATAATCCTCTGAAACTAAGAACTGTACACTTATTCATACAAATGACGAAAGATCCTCTTTTAACTGAGTAGTAGAGCCAACATACATGTAGTGAGTAATCTATGTCATTTCGAAATTCAACAGAGCATATTATCCAATTTTCTTATATTCAGCCTATGAGGGATATGTTTTGGCTGAATAGCCATATGCAGGTGTATCAAATGCTTTAGAACATTCATTTTTCTGTCAATACCTTTATAATCTTCTGATCAATTGACAACAGTTCAACACTTTGCACCAGCTAAATTTTGGTAAAAGATAGATACCAATCACCCAATTTAACATATTTAAACTATTGTTGGACTCTTGTGTCCCAACAACTACTTACTTCAAGTGTAACAAGCTGACCTTTTTCATAAGAATAGACAACGGATGTTGCAATGTCATCATGTCTTCCCACTGTATCAACTGTTCCAGCGTTTAAATCATACCTGACAAAACAAATTTTGGAAACACACATGAGTTCTTCACAAGCATGGGGTTATCATTTATAAGCTTATGTGGGTTATATAAAAAAATTAGATCTATTCATGAAAAGGTAAAAAATGATAATAAAGTTGCGCTCTTCATACAATACAAAAGTAGCCAATTTTGAAAATCTGAAAATGTTGGTTAAGAAAATTGCAAACCTTCGAATGAATCCATCAGAATCAGAAGTATATGAAGTTGATTCATCCTCGAAACAACAATCAAGAAGAGCAGCTTCAGAGTACAATTCTAGACTTAGCGAAGAGCTCTCCACATTATACAATCTCAGATACTACACAATCAACAACAGGTGTTTCGTTACGTCCCTGAGAGCAATATGGTATCAATTTGAGATCTGAGAAAAAAGAAGAGAAGAAACTCACAGAATCCCAAGAAGCAATAAGGAGATTGTTTGATTCTGGGGAGAATCTGACCCTCGAAATCGCATCTTCTATAGGGTTTTCAAATTCAAGTAGATCCTCGCTCATGGTTCAACCCAGATATACAAAAACCACTTCCTCAAGCAATTCGAAGCAGAACGTACCTCAAAATTTTCGCGTTTGAGCAAATCAAACGATACTCTAGAAGAAGAAAAGAAGAAAAATACCCCCAAAATTTTAAATTTCAAAATTGTAGACTAGAGCTATTGATAAACACCTGAGAACTGAGATATTTAAAAATTCGGGTCCCGCTTGCAAACGGGCTGATGGGCTTATGGGCCGGCATTTATCAGTCCATGTTACTTTGAATGTACTTTGTTATAGACATATACACTCGTTGCTAGGCACGCACAGTTTCGTAGTTGCGATAGCAACAAATGATCTTTATGTTCGTTTCACAGTTACAAGCGATCAACGACCAATAATTAAAGCAGATATGTTTGGTAGTTGTTGGTATCTTGTTCAAGTACTATAAGTTTTAGTTGAATCTGATTAACCTCACAGAAACTGTGAAAACTAAAATAGGGTTCTTGCTAATAACTTGCTATGAACCCGACCAACTCGTGCCAAAGACAGTTAAAACTTAGAAGAGAGAAGTTGCATATATACATGGGGAATGTGTCAAGAAACTGTCTTTGTTCCCTCCAGACTAAACTTCAAGAACAGTAACACAAAACAGACAAGACACTATCCAGGAAATAATAACTCTAAGACCATACCTTCTTATTACTCTGGAACGTAAAAGTCGAACCTGACATCCACAGATCCATCACGTGTATCTTTGTATTCCACGTTTGTTATGGATCCAGCCTCGTCCACGTCTTGGTACTCTGGTTTCACCCTCCTAACAGGCACTGTGACCGAGTAAATGGTCCCGAGGTCACCGTCTGTGGAGACATTCAGCTGAACTTTTTCCTCTGATTCTATCTCTACGAAATCCGACAGTGCGTGGACAATGTTGTTGACTATTTTCCTTTTAGCTTCATCACTAACCGCACACCTGTCTGAGAAGAGGATCATCTTCAGCCGTTGCTTTGCGATTCTTGCGTTGGAGCTTCTTCTTGATGCGTGCGATGGGAATATTACCTTCCAAGCTATGTTTAAACGGTCAAAGAAACTCATGTTGATGGCATTCAAGAGAAAGCTCTCTATCTCTTGCTCAGCAGGGCTTGGTGATAATTCATAGTCTCCAGAGTTCCTTGCAAGAACCTTTGCATGACCACGTGTATTTTCGCGGCTAAATGCCACTCCGGGAAATTTCTGATTTTCCAAACTGTTTGCCCCAATGCTTATGAAACCCGTGGAATCAACCTGCAAATTTACATCCATCACCCGCAAAAAAAGAGATTCAAGATCAGACCTGTAATTTCAGACTAGATGCATTTTGAAAACTCAGTTATTGTAGTACATTTTCTATAGGTAAACAAACTGTAACATCAAGCTCAACCAAACTCAGTGTAATGGTTTTGTAACAAAGTAGCAAAACATCAGGTCATAGCACCACAAAAACAATCTGAAGATATGTATCTAACTTTATCCAAAGCACACCCACCACCATAATCCAAAAGACTTGTATATGAGCTACATGCTAAAGAAGAACATACTCGTATATCTCTTTGTAAGAGAAAGATGAGAAAACAATCAAAAATCTTGTAGCCCAAACCACACTTCAAAATTAAATCATATCAGCAAACACATCTAATACAAAGCCTTCACTAGCATTTACTTCCAAAGTGACTACGAAAGAAACTGACAAACTTTTTAAAGCTCGGCGATGAATAAGCAAATCTAGAGCTAGAAACATTTGAATTCTTTCACTAAAAGACACATTTCAGATTCTTCCCAACCACACAGACATAGAAAACGAAAGATCGACGCTAGTAATCTAATTTCTCCTGAAAAATTACACCAAATCGGGACATTGGGTCGCGAATTTCATGGTACCCAGATCCCAAAATTCGATGAAGAGAAAATTTGAATCGTAGAGAGTAAGAATATAAGAATAAATCAGACCTTGGAAGAAGAAGATAATGAGAGAAGATTAGGATGGTGATGATGATAAGGAGATACCAAAGTCGCAGAGATCCTCAGAGTTCCAGAAGACATCGCCATTTCCGAGAAATTGAGTTCTTCGCCTGAGAAAAGCGAATCTTTCGTCTCAGTTAAAGAGAAATGGGATTACGACTCATACAAGAAGAAACGCCATCGTTTTGAACGAAAGTGACTTTTACGCAAGCAAACGATGTCGTTTCAAGCAATCGTAAAACGCTGTCGTTTCATTCTACATGAGGGAACCCAACGCTGTGTGTACGTTTCATTTATTACACACGTCGGCGTTTTAGGTAGATTAAACGGTGTCGTTTCTTTTAATCCAAACGACAACGTTTTGGTCAACGTCGTCGTTTAACACAGTTTTAAACGCGAGGTTAGGGAACTATGGTCACCGGCGGCGAGAACCGAGGCTTCTTTCATTACCATATCTTTGGAGAAAACCAATTGAAGAAATTGAATCAGATAACAAAAGTCGAGGGATTTGGAGCAGAGCTTAAAATTGAACAAGAAAATATTCAATTTTTTGATTGCTGTGAATGGGTAGATGGAGAGCAGTTGCTGCTCTTCTCCTTCGTAATCAAATACTCAATTCTTCAAAGAAACTACTAAACCCTTCTCTATGTGTTTCGAATCACCCTACGCTTGGTTTAGCTTCTTCTCGTTTCCGATACTTCTCAGCGTTCCCGTCTCCGATTTCGATTTACAACAATGACTCTGATCCTGGGTCGAGTGATGTTTATCAAAACTATGAATTTGGAACACAGGAAGAGGAAGAAGGTGGGAAAATCCCTGTTAAAGCGTATTTTCTCAGTACTAGGTATGTTTTTTGCTTATTGCATTGTTGATTGCGATATATCACTTCATATTGATGTTCAAGTTCTCATTTTGGAATCCTTATGTTTTGAAAGTTCAAGTTTTTTGTGTTTCTTTTATAATTTGGTTTCTCAGATTTACGGTTTTGGCAGTATTGATTTGAAGGGAATGCAAGCTGACAACTTATGCAATGTTGTTCCTCCTACCTCACGTTCTACCAATTCTATTGCCCTCAAATTTTCTGATTTTGCTACTGGAATCCATGTAAGAGGGCTTACCTGCTCTCTTGATACTCAGTAGAATGCAAATGACATTCCTTTGATTACCTTATGTTGGTTTAGAAACTCAAAAGAAAGTCACTGTTGATCTTGTATTCTTGTGTTACCTTTTTTGCAGACTCTGGACGAGAGGGAGAGTGTAAGCAATTGCCGGTTCATGGTTGTTTTTCAATACGGTTCTGCTATTCTTTTCAATGTTGATGACAATGACATTGAGCGTTATCTCGACATTGTTCGTAGACATGCTTCTGGACTGCTTACAGAAATGAGGAAAGATGGTCAGTGTCCTGTCTTACTACTTAGCTTGAGTTTCTCAGAGTGATCAAAACCGTAGCTTTTTTTACTTCATTAATTGCCAAGTTTTGCAAATGAACTGATCGTTTGTGGATTTTGTTTTGTTAGATTATGCTGTGAAGGAGAAGCCTTTGTTGACTGAGGAAATGAAAGGTGGCCGTGACTACATTGTTCTCAAAACTTTGGATACTGATAGCATCCGTATAATTGGGAGTGTGCTCGGGCAAAGTATTGCATTGGATTACTTTGTTTCTCAGGTAACTTGTTCCTTCTCAATTTCCTCAACGATACAAGTATATGTCTGTTCCTTCTCAATGTCCTCAACTGATACAAGTATATGTCTGCTCCTTCTCAATGTCCTCAACCGATACAAGTATGTCTGTTTGACTCATTGAGTTACAGATGAGAGAGTATGGAAACACTGTTAGAAACTGGTTTATGTTGGAAGTTTGAGATTTCTAATTATATCTCAGGTTGACAAGTTGGTGGAAGAGTTTGCTGGTATAAACCGTGCAATGGAGAAAACCGGAACTTTCACAATGACCAGGAAAAAGCTCTTCCAACTTGTAGGGAAGGCGAATTCTAATCTAGCCGATGTGATTCTAAAAGTTGGTTTGTTTGAGAGGTATTCTATTAATGTTAAATCATTTTCACATTCTTGTGTTATTTTCTATGATCTCTATGACTCGATATATATTATACTCAGTATACAAAAATCCGAGTTTTTGAGTCTTGATTTTGGAAGTATGCTTACTCTTGAAATCTTGTGAAAACAATGTTTGTAAGACTCATACGTTATCTTGTTTTCTCATAGATCCGAGATTGCTTGGAGAGAGGCTAGATATGCTCAAATATACGAGTACCTAAGAGAAGAGTACGAGGTCACTCAGAGATTTGGGGATCTAGACTATAAGCTAAAGTTTATAGAGGTATTATTCTTACATTACAAGAACGATTTTGTAATCGATAAACATAGTCATGTTTTTGGTTTTTTGATGTAATTCTCTCTATTCATCTGCAGCACAACATTCATTTCCTCCAAGAGGTGATGCAGAACCGACGATCGGATCTTTTAGAATGGTGCATTATCTTCTTACTGACCATTGAAAATGCTTTATCTATTTATGAGATTGTTCGAGAATCCACGGGAATTTCACTCTGATCATCTGATGCTACAAACATTGTAGAGTACTCAATATCTGTGAACAACAGAAAGAAGTTCCTAGCAATCTCGAGTAGTTCATTTGTTTTGATTCTCAGTTTACATCTGTAATAAAATCAACTTGACTCGCTAGCTTGCGCAGCTTATGTCAACATTATGCTTTTGGAAATTAGGATCAATACAAATGTTATGCTTCCTTCTTTGATACCATTAATCCAGCCTTCTAAGCAAGTACTCAATTTGGACTTCCTTTGTGAGGGGCATGATCCTTTCTCCATAGAGTTTTGCAACTAAGCTAGGTTGGATTTTGTAAGACGGATCAGCTCCAGTTTCTGGATCGTTGATCGTTATGTCTTGACCAAAAATTCTGGCTTTAATCTCAACTCTCTTCTTGACTACTTCTTCTACCGTTTCATACGTTAGAAGTTGCATCAGCTGTGTCGGGTCCTGAAAAGACGCAAGACAGTTAATGCCAAAAGAAGATGGAGATAATGCATGAAGAGAGTGCATTTAGCATGAATCAAAATGAGAGTGTACTTGTTCTCGGATAGCTGTTTCATAGGCAGCTGGATTTTCACGAAACTTGGCCTCAGCAACGAATTTACCATAGTGAATTCTCTTTGAAAGTATCTGCAAAGAGAGCCAGAGAAGTTTTTATTCAGTTTCAAGTCTCCTAATTGAACCATTCGTAGTGATTCATGCCAAGCTTCTTGCCTGCAAACACATTGTGTCACAAAGAGCAGCTGAACCGCAGTTACCATCATCCCCGGGCTTGACCAGTCTGGGAAGAAGGTGTCTGAAATACATATTCCACACCTTCTTGTTGATGTTTATCGAATCGGCGCAATGATGCAAAACCTGGTGTAGTTGTAAGACAGAAGAGAAAAGTTGGTTAACTTTAAACAAAAGTATCTCATGATTCTACTTGGGGAGTATGTCTAGTTATCAAGTATATGATCTACTTTGGACACTATCAAGTGTATTTGTAAACTGTTTTGTTTTAATAAAACGCAAACCTTTGAAGGCCAAAAATCACCTGTGGGTATTGAATTGGGGGAAGGATAGGTTCCGGCAAGCATTGTGGGAAAAATGGATGCTCATCAGGACTCTTGTACCTGTCCACCTAACTTCAAGCAAACAAACCATCAACAAAGGGAAGATTTTGGAAACTATGAACTAACTATGAAGATTTGCAGGGTTAATATTTCGACCTTCGCGTGGAGCTTTTCAGTTTCTCTGACCATAAACTCAACCAAAGATCCCTGAAACCCTTCCATAGTAAAGGCATCCTCGTCATACGTATCAGCGTTGTAGCGATACTGAGCTCGTTCAAGAAGATTAAAGATAATGCTGTCCTCTTGACGAATCAAAGAGTGTCTTATGCTATCAAGTGTCAAATACTCACTCTCATCGATCCGTAGTAGCCCCCTCGAGTATCTATAAGAATTAAACCAAATCACATCAATGCCTTGTCTTTAAAAAATCCTCCAAAAACTTAATCAACCTCAGCTAAAAACACTATGCATCAAAGGAGTATATCATTCTAAGATTCATAAGAAAACAACAGACAAGATTTGCAACAAATAGATAATTTCTATAAACTCCTAGGCTCTAGGATCAACAACAATGACAACATTCTAAATCTTCTAAAAAATGTTTCATATTTTCTTGAGATTGAAAAAAATAATAAAAAAAATGATGATACATCAATCTGGCAACACGTTACAAGTACACAACTTTATTTTACCGTACACTACAGCTCAGGGCCTCAGGCCAGAAAGGACTAATGTCTGCAACCAGACCGCAAAGCAGCTAAGTCATCAGAGTAAACTGACAAGACAGAAACGAGCAGAGCAAGACAAAACAATTAAAAGCCCGAAGCTTTTCTTTTTGTCTTTTTAAACAAATTCTCCGGTTGAAATTATGATTCTTCGAATCAATGGCAATAAAAGACAAACCATCTGGTAAATAAACCGAACGCACAACAGCACTTTCCCGTTTAACCAAATAAGAAAAGATTACCGGATCGGCGAAGAAGCTGCGGAGAGACGGAACAAGAGAGAGCCAGAGAGTCCAATCCTCGATTTACCGGTCGAGAAGGAGAAATACGAGATGGGTCTAGAAGAATTCGAAAAATTGAGGCTTGGGGGAGTGTAAAACGCGGGTTTCAGTAGCTGAGCCTCCATAGACGATAAACCGGAGAATCAAAAAGGATAAAAAAAATTGAGGAAAGGGAAAGGAGAAGGAGGAGACAAAGAGAGTGGAGAAGGAAAAGGACAGAGAAGAGATTCGGCGGAGTAAAAAACGGATAGAGACACAAAATTGAATAATCCGTTACAAAAATTTTATTCGGACAATCACATGTTTTATGTTTCTACCAGAAAAAAAAAAAAGACAAAATTCTGTCCTGAAAATTAAAAATGTTTCTTCAACCCATTTTGTTGCCAATCATAAATAATTTTTAGGGATATATTACTAGATGACCAAATATAGCAAGCTTATTTGCAAACTAACCATGTCCATCAGAGAAAGAGAAAGTGGGAAAATAACGTTTATTTTGGTGGGTTCTGGACGATAACACCCTTAAGCAATGGACCCATATGCTTGCTTTCGAAATATTTTGATGGGTTATAAAAACATTTTACGTGTTATTTTAAAAGAATTTCAAGTGTTTTGTTTGGCTATCATGCTATTATGTNTTTTTAACATGTAATTTATTTATATGAAATGTAATTTTCTAAATTAACACGCGATTTATTATACATAAGCTATGTTTTTTATTGAAAATGCATATGTAAAAATCCATCCAACAACAACACCGGCGTCGGGAACAGAGAGTTCCAATGAGAAAGAGAAATAGACCAACCAATCGAGAGGAAGTATAGGAGGAAAGGGAGAGAAAACCATGTCATTTGTAAAATAATGTGTTTTTAGAATTAATATCATGCTTTTGTAAACAATAACATGTGATTGTAATACATAATGTCTAATTCGAGAAAATAGCATATTACAAAAAAAAATGACGAACATTATAAACAAAAAACATAGTATTAGATAATGGAGATTCGAAGAAAGACTGAGATCTAGCAAGATAAATAGAGAAATTTTCTGTTATTGGAGGGAGAGATAATCCATCAATATGGAAAGAGATTGGCGGCATCGATTTATCAATCAATAGAGAGAGATAGAAAACGGTGAGAGTAGATGTTGGATAGGAGAAGATCGCGGCGATGACTATGATAAAAGATTTGATCGTAGGAGTGGTGATGGTTGAGAGGAGATGTTGGAAGGAGGAGATGGCGACGGCAGCATCAATTTATCAATCAATATAAAGAGAGATAGAAGATGGTTATAGTAGATGTTAGGAAGAAGAAGATGACGGCGATGACTATGATAAACGATTAGATCATAGGAGTGGTGATGGTGAGAGGAGATGTTGGAAGGAGGAGATGACAGCGGTGATGATGATAAAAGATTAGATCAGAAGAAATAGAAGATGGTAAGAAAAAAGTGTAGTGGATGTAACAGATGAGGTAGGAGAAGAAAGAGAAATCAAAGAAAAAAAAAATAAAATAAAAAATAAAGGTTTTAAGCGTAATTTTGTTAGCCCTTCCGACAAGTCACCGTAGAGAAAGGTTATGTTAAATCTTTTCAAGTCATCTACTATAAATTCCCTAATTTTTAATTGTTTTGTGCTACGGTTTTGGTTCCGGGTTATTATTTCACAAATTCAAATTTTTAAAAAAGTAACTTTTTCTTTACTAATTTCTGTGTAGTCGAAAAAGTAGCGTAAACAAAAATAACGTTTACATCCACACGATATTATTATCCTTTTGTTTGTGGTTGGGGTTTTTTTGTAACGATCGGTTTCCGGAATAAAGATTGTAGTCTATGATCTTCATTAATGTTTTGAATTTTGTGGGTATGCGAATGAGATACTAGTTCTCAAGCAAAAAGACCAAAATGATCCTAAGTGGAGAAGAAAAAAAAAAATCGCTCAAGTGTTTGTAGATCACAAAGTTCGGTAAATAGACTCAAGTGTTGTTAGAACGTTATTAAGAGGAGATATATGATTAGCCTAAATCGTGGATTGAGATCCATATAACAAAGTATACTGTCTACAGGATTAGAATTTGGTCCTGCGGATGCAAAGTTATTTAAGATAAGTAGTGGTTGGTTTACGATCCAAATAAGAAAAAATAGAATCTTTATGTAGTACACGAATACAAAGATATATCTATGGAACGGTAAACCGAGAATGTAAAGTTCATGCAATTAAGAAAAGTTTGAACTGTAGGATTCATTTAAAGAAAATCAGATCGCAGTTTTAAAAGTTTTTGTAGAGAAAAAATTATGGTAAGCTAAAATCAAATAATTCAATTTGTCCTAAAAAGGAAACTAAATAAATGTATAATTAGGCAACCAAACTTTTAAACTCTATAAAAGAAGCATTTGTCTTCTCACTTTCTCACAAATTAGAAAACGAGCTATTAAGAAAATAGAGAGAAGTTAGAGTAAGAAAAAAATTAGTGGTTGTTCTTGAGCGGTGAAAAAGTAGAAAAATTAGAATTTATATTCTAAGAGGTGAAAATAAATTCCATAAAATCCACCTTATTCTCTTAGCCAATAGTATAGCAAGAATATTCTTCAGAATGTAGTGGAAACTTACTCTTTCCTTCTTCTTTTTTGTTAATATGGAAAACTTTATTTTAGTCAATCCAACCAAAATGTTCATCTTATGTTTCAACTTTTTAACAATATTCCACTTGTGGTGTATTATCATGTGGTTATCATTTAAAGTCGTAATACATAATTCGGCACAATTAATCGAGAAATATTTACATTTAGATGCTCAACATAATAAATAAAATTTTATCATGTTTGGTGAGTTAATTGTAGAAAATGATAAATAAAACGTTGCAGGCAGACCCTATGATCTCTTTCGTGATTTTTTATTAAATACATATTAATATATGTCGAAGATGTTGGAAAAAAAAAATCGTATTGGACCTCTGTTTACTGGTGCTTTGACGATTAATAGAGGCAGAAACTTTGCTATAAAATTATTTAGTTATTTACTCGTTTATGAACTGATAAATATAAATGGTGTATAACTAATCAGAGCCATCAAAAAATTTGATCAGATATTGCATCAGCTCTCTCAAAGACCTGATGTACTTGTGGTTTACAAGAAGCACTACTTTACTTATTTATCTCTTTACTTTTTTTTTCCACTGCAAGATCCAGCCAATCTTTTTTTTTTTATATCATAATAAGTTAATAACAATATCAAAAAAAAAAAACATTATTCGGTTTGTTAGATATAATAAATTTTGTAATTAGAAAAAGGTTAGTCTCTGTGATTATTTTACACGAGAGAATATTAAATTCATACGGTTTCTAACTTGTTAATAATGCATAAACACGTTACCGTTACTGTTAGTGTATACAATAATTTATTATAGATATGTTTTACTATATCTTTGTTTGGCACCAGTGGTTTGTACAACTGGTACGTGGGTTAAAATAATTATAAACATTCCAAGTTGACTTATATCGGTCGATAAATTTAAAAATACATAACAAATGTAAACATCTAGATTGAATAATATCTTCATGTCCAACAAAAGTGTGACACGTAACGAAATTCGAAAGAAAATATGCTTCCTCGGAAGAATGGCATTTTATGTAATAATCTCCACACCAAAGCCCTTTTTAATGATATCGTTTTTAAGTAACAGATTAACCAATCAGGGACGAACAGAAGAAACAAAATACAAAAGTGTCCAAAACCAATCCCAGAACCGTAATTATCTTCAAAATTAAGGTCATTTAAATGCTGACCCCACATTCAAACTAAAAAAACCTCAAAGTTGCGTCCAAGTAGGACCCCTCAGGCTTTTCAATCTAACCTAACTTATACTAAACATTAACAATTGATGCTTCATTTAGAAATTAACTAAAGTGTTATCATCAAACTTGTAATTTAGAGTAACTATTTGGTCTTACTCTTATCAAGTGTCTTATATTTTTAAATGTCCTTGAATTTCAAATTTATGTTGATTTAAACTAATATTTTCGGGTTTTCCCATCATTGCTCTAATTATCTTTTCTTACTCTATTTAGGAGAGTTTAAGTAAGATTTCTAGACTTGTTTTAATGTGCATGAGACAAAGCATAGAGACCAAATTCACCATATATACTTCTTGATTTACGACAATTAATTAGCCAATATTCTATCTTTTTGTATATTTTGTTCGAAAGAAAGCAGAAGCTTCTCGATCTTAATATTCTGAAGAAAAAAAAAATATTCGTATGAATGGAACCAAAAAAAGTATACGTTTAATATAAAAACTGGTGATCTTTTATAAAATTAGGACAAGTCATGGGAGGGTATAATTTTGTAAATTGCTCATAGGCACAGCAATGCAGGATTTTAATGCTCATATATAGAAACAGTTTTTCCAATAAAGGAAAATTGAAACAAATAGTTGTCACATTTGTCTAACGTGTATTTAGAAAAATAGCAAGTCCATTTCAGACACATGCGTACAAAAATAAATTTTGTCTATTTTGATTTTTGAACGATTATATGATACATCTAATATACTAGTATTTAAGGATTTTATATTGTTATTACACATGTGAAAGATTAGCATAATTTGTTTACCAGAAACATATCAAGTGAATATAATAATTTTTTAAAAAGTAAACTCAATAAAATACAATTTTTTGTCATTATCTTTTTTGCTATATTCTAAGAGCATCTTTTGCAATTGGCTAATAGCGCTTTCAAACCAACCTAATAAAATCTTTCTTTTTTGTTAATTACCTAATTCATTTCTTAGCTGTCGTTTCAGGTGATTGGGTCTTAGTCGGGTGGGCCGCG
>OVAQ01002148.1:0-10475 GCA_900406345.1 Erysimum cheiri | reverse complement strand
AAAAACAATTAAAAACTTTCAATTTCTTTGACCGTTGATTTTTTAACGTACCATTGAAGCTTTCCCAGAGAAGACGCTAGAAAGAAAAAGAAAAAAAAAAGCTCGGAAGAAAGTGAAAGAATGAAAATCTGATTCATTATTACAGATTCAAGATTCCAAGTTTGAGAAAGAAGAAGAAGAGAAAAGAAAAAAGTTAGTTACTTGTGTTTTTGCCTGTAGTCTTCAAATGGCTGAAGATTTTACAGTTATGGTTTTGAAGTGAAGCTCTTACAGATCTGAGGTTATTACATTTCCTATCAAATTGTGGGGTAATCTCAGTGATCTGGTTTTGCGTGAGTGATCTGGAATTTGGTGGAAGCAAGCAAGTTTGTGTTTTTTTTTTTAAATTGCTCGACCGATCTGGGTTTGATCCTATTACATCTTCTCCTCTCTGCTTTATCTTGAAGCTTTGGTGATTTTTGGAGTAAATTAGGGTTTAATCAAAGAATTAGCTGTGTTGTGATCTTGAAAGTTGCTACTTCTTCACGTTTAGTGTTCTTGGTTGGTAAAGTTTGGTGCTTTCAGGATACTGTCATACTCAAAGTCTCTGAATNTCATCATATCTCAGTTCTTGAAGGAAAGATTTTGAATTTTTGGATGAAAAGTTGTTTTGTTGATCGGAATTGAGATGGCAANTTTTAGGTTTCTGATTCTTGATTTAGTGATTGATCATCATATCTCAGTTCTTGAAGGAAAGATTTTGAATTTTTGGATGAAAAGTTGTTTTGTTGATCGGAATTGAGATGGCAACAACACCGACACAGCCTCCGGTTTCAAATTCTTCTCCACCGGTGGCTTCACCGCCACTGAATAATTCTCCTCCAAGTAATAATGGTACTTCACCATCAAGTCCGGCAATACCACCACCAGTAACATCACCGCTTCCTCCATCAGCACCACCGCCTAATAGAGCTCCTCCTCCGGTTATAACTTCACCGCCACCACCAAATGGAGTACCTCCTCCTCTGCCAAAACCGCCTGAGACCTCTCCTCCACCACCACAACCAGTGATCCCTTCACCTCCTCCTTCAGTTTCACCGCCACCACCATCACCATCCGTGCAGCCACCAAGTAATCCTCCTCCTCCACCTGCATTAGTCCCACCATTACCTTCTTCACCTCCACCTCCTGCATCTGTTCCTCCTCCACGTTCTCCTCCACGGCCTTCTCCTTCTCCTCCTCCGCCCTCAGAGCGTCCCACTCAATCTCCTCCTCCTCCTCCTTCACCGCCTTCAGAGCAATCTCCTCCTCCTCCTCCTCTTCCTTCACCACCTTCAGAGCGTCCCACTCAATCTCCTCCTCCTCCTTCACCACCTTCAGAGCGTCCTAGTCAATCTCCTCCTCCACCTCCTAGGAGAAGTCCAGCTCCTCCAAATTCTCCACCATCTTCTGATTCTACTCCACCACCAACATTCTTTGCTCCTCCTCCACGTTCTCCTCCTCAAATACTGGTTCCAGGTTCTGACAATCCATCTCAGAACAACCCTGCTCTTAGGCCTCCTCTTGAGACTCCAAATTCTACTAGTGGTAGTGGAATTGGTACTGGAGCTGTTGTTGGTATCAGTGTCGCAGTAGCGCTTGTGGTTTTCAGTCTTATTGGACTTTTTGTTTGGTGCTTAAGGAGACGAGAAAAACGACTTTCAGCTGTTAGTGGCGATGCTACGCCATCACCAATGAGCTCTACCGCAAGATCAGGTATTAAATTGATAGGAATCCTAAAGACTGTTTCACTATATAGTTTCTTCTTGTGTGTGATTTTCATTACATTTTGTTATTCTTTATGTCCAGATTCAGCTTTTTTTAGGATGCAGTCATCTGCACCTATTGTAGCAAGCAAGCGTTCGGGCAGTCATCATACATATTTCTCACAGTCACAATCTGGCGGCTTAGGCAATTCGAAGGCATTGTTTTCCTACGAAGAACTTGTCAAGGCAACAAATGGGTTTTCGGAAGAGAATCTATTGGGTGAAGGTGGATTTGGTAGTGTATATAAAGGGATATTACCAGATGGGAGAGTAGTTGCTGTCAAACAACTTAAGATAGGTGGAGGACAAGGTGACCGAGAGTTCAAAGCCGAAGTTGAGACTCTTAGCAGGATTCACCATCGTCATTTGGTTTCCATCGTGGGGCATTGTATCTCTGGTGACCGCAGATTGCTCATTTATGATTATGTCCCTAACAATGACCTTTACTTCCACCTTCATAGTAAGTAAAAACATTTTCCGAGATTACAATTCATATGTGTACCATTGACACTGACACTATCTACTTCGTCTCTTAAACAGCTGCAACTACTGTTCTGGACTGGGCAGCACGTGTTAAAATTGCTGCTGGTGCGGCTCGTGGACTAGCTTATCTCCATGAAGATTGTAAGTTGTTGTTCAGCTAAACTTTTCAATCATATTTTCAAGCTTTGGATGGTAACTTCCATATCGTTCTCTTTCATTTTTCTACATCCACGACACCTCTATGGACTGAGTTCCTATATTTAGCATCTAATTGTGAGGACCACATTATTTCAAGAACGAGTCTTAGTGGTATTTGGCTATTCTTACTAAATTGTCTATTGTCAGGTCACCCGCGTATCATTCACAGGGACATTAAGTCGTCTAACATTCTTTTAGAAGACAACTTTGATGCTCGGGTACAACATTAGTCTGCTATTCTTGATTTTTCAAGGTTTCAGTTACGTCGTGACTTAAACAGTATTTGATCTCATATTTTTGTAGGTTTCTGACTTTGGTCTTGCAAGATTAGCTCTTGATTGTAACACTCATATCACCACACGGGTTATTGGAACATTTGGGTACGAGCTTGCCTTGTTTGATAGATAAGTTCGCATATTTTTGCATCTAGTTGATATTTTTCGTTCATCTATTTCAGCTACATGGCTCCTGAATATGCATCAAGTGGAAAGTTAACAGAGAAATCGGATGTATTCTCCTTTGGAGTTGTTCTGCTAGAGTTAATCACTGGACGTAAACCCGTGGATACATCTCAACCACTGGGAGACGAGAGCCTTGTTGAATGGGTACGCTCGCTGTTTGAACCTTTCTTAACATGTAAAAGTTTCTTCAATCCTCTTGACCGTTGCATCATTTGTAATTCAGGCCCGGCCTGAGATAAGTCATGCCATAGAAACCGAGGAATTTGATTCGTTAGCAGATCCCAAGCTTGGAGGAAAATATGTCGAATCTGAAATGTTTAGAATGATTGAAGCAGCGGGAGCCTGCGTGCGCCATGCAGCTGCCAAGAGACCTCGGATGGGACAAGTACAAACATTTTCTTTTCTCCGTTCCTTGACAAGAGTTGATTTTCTTGAAACTTGAGTGAATCTTGAAATATTTCTGCAGATTGTGAGAGCTCTTGAAAGTTTAGCTGCGGAAGACCTCACCAACGGGATGAGACTAGGGGAAAGCGAGGTTTTTGACTCAGCTCAACAGTCAGCAGAGATCAGATTGTTTAGAAGAATGGCATTTGGTAGCCAAAATTACAGTACAGATTTTTTCACACATAGTAGTTACAATAGCAGAGACGAAAACGTGTAAATATCATACACACAGATAGTTTTTTCTCTCGCCATTGGCAAACAACCCATCAAGAACGATCCAGTTTTGTCAGAATTAACTTCCCGTCTTTCGCGCCTCAAACCCGCTCAGCCTCTTCATCTCAAAGCTGAACCTTCTCAGAGTGCTGGAAAGAGTAAGAATCTCTCTCTGGTTTTTCTTTTACCTGATATGTGTTCATCGTTTTGTTTTCATGTGGTGAAACTAAAAGAGACTACTACAACATTTCTTAGAAACAGAGGATTTACAGAGGAGCAAGTGATTGAATAGAAAGATGAGAAAAAGGGATAGATGGGTAAATAAATACTTATATTTTCTGGCACAAGATAGGCTTTGTTCTTACATGAAAGTACTTTTGTAAATTTTTTCATACCTTTACCTTCACGTTTACATATTCTGTGATGTTACCTCCTCGTCATTCTTATACTTATGATAAATCAATAAGGATCTATCTCTCTCATTGTGTGTTCACCTGGCTCAGTTTCTAGATGCAGAAAGGCAAATTTACCCTTGTGAATCACCGTGTTGGAGAGTAGTAGAATCAAAGAAAACAAAAGATTGTTAGTTGTTTTGACGTCCAAGCTTTCCTAAAACAATGCTTCTAAAAGCGTCTCAAATCAAATCCCATGTGATTCAATAATATGTGTAGAAAACAAACACATGGGGTGTTGCTTTGCGTTGCATTTGTTGATACCAATATTGGCAAGGAACATATTCCTTTGACACAATCTGATGTCACCTCTTAAATTCTGTTTTCTTTACCATCTCCTTCATTTATATCTTTGTTGTTACCTTAACAGTTTTTTCAATGCATCTTGAGTAAATGGAACAAGATTGTGGTGCTTTTGCAGCAGATTGTGTTATCCTCTGTTGCTGCTGTGAGTGCTTTTTGCTACAAGTCTTTATCTTTATCTTCTTCAAGATTCCTTGTAAACTTGCTCAGAAGATGAAGAGGTTTGTGACCAGGAGGCTTCGGCGAAAGAAGAGAAGAGACGCGAATATCCTCCTACCCACAAAGGAGGATGATTGCAGAGAGGAGCATGGGTCAAGATTTAGTTGCATGGAAGACATTGATGAGATGTTGCAGGAACTTTCCATGAAGGGAGAGTTTGTGTTTGGGAGTTTCTGGAGACAAGGAGACTCTGCAAACGATTATGATTTCGGAAACTCACAATTCGAAATAGTTAAATACAGAGATCATCATTCCTTGTCATTGCTCATTGCACAACAAGATGTCTTATTGGATTCAAGAATCCAAATTATGAAGCGTTAAGAGGATCGAACCAAAGTGGTATATAACTTCCCTATCTATGCATTCTCCATTTTCTCTAAAATTGACAGTAAAAAATAAAAGGACTAATGGCAATCTTAAAAGAGCAAAAGAAGAGAAATGACACTGGACAATCTCTCTACTGGAACTCTGATGTTATAATCTTCAGCTGTTCGGTAAACACAATTTACTGGACATAACTGTAAGATCTTGTTTTGTAACCAGGCAAGGCTGCAAGAATCAGAATGTACAACAACTGGTTTGACGACAGCCTTCTTCGATCCAGTCTGAAGCAAGAAAGCGCCTTGCTTCCATATATTTTATAGTTCTATTTACGTCCTGCGAGTCAGTTGAATATGAAAAACCATTCAAGAGGAGACAGGTTGATGCTTGGGTTCCATTGTTATGATTCAGGCTCAGATCTCCTCACTGATCTCTTTTTAGCTTCTATTCTGGCGGTGAACCCAACTGTTGTAGGCCTTATCGATCTTTGCCTCACCATGTCACAGTACTCGGGGTCGTTACACTGACCCTCGTACCTTAGCCACTGTATCATCCCATGGTACATTGGGAAAAAGCTCATCTGAAGTGCAGAGTAGATGAAGTATGGCATCAACGTCGATACAACCACAAAGAGAGTAATGAGCCAGTAAGAAAGTGATGGCGCGAGAGCTTCAACAAAGACTCTATATGCACCGGTTGATATGCTTGGTGAAACTTCTCCGTACACCGTGATGAAAAAGTACCAAACGACAATGGAGCCCCAAATCACAATGTGCTGGATCAGAGTGAAGTAACTGATAGCCAATGCCATCTGCAAATTCACAACCCAGACAATGCAAGTGTACATTGTCCCGCCTAGCATTTCTTTTCCCGCGGTTTTTCCATCGTGGTTGAAAGCTTGAGACTGGAGAGAGCATTTGCAGAGGTAGAAAATGATTAATGCACTGTAGAATCCGTTGAACATCCAGCCAAGTATTCTGCGCCAGCTGAACAGAACATTCTGCACACCTTCTTGGTATAATAGCGGAAACTATAAAACCAAGAAAAAGGAAGAAGTTGGCACAATTTTTTTGACTGGTGAGATGATTAAGATGTTGTAATGCGATGAAATTTGTTTACCCTTAGACAATATCGTGCAGAGACATCCTGGTCGAAGACACCAAGCGCAATAACCGGAAGAGACGAGAAGAAGACATTAAAAAGAGATAGAAACCAGTCGTTGTAGGCAGGTGTCGATGAGAATGTTGTGTATGCTTCATATAAGAAGAGAGTGAAACCAAATGTAATGTTCTTGTAGAAGAAGTAGCAAATCTGTGACATAGAGAAATCTAGTCAGACCAAAAGTATTGGTTATGTTAAGACTCATGCCACAAAAGGATGGTCTCAATCTGAAGATATAGAATGATATTTACCATTGTCGAGATCCGCCTGTAACACCAGTGTCCATGGACTAGTAACAATCGTTCCAGATATCTGAACTGAGCAATCGCAATGTCGCTGGACATTACAGCCTGAACAATGGTCATGATTAGCCCACAAAAAAAAGCAAAAACAAACACGCAGCGAAAAGCAGAAAATGATAGTAAACAAACCTGCATTCCTTCTACGCCGCTTATCCCAACACCTATATCTGCTTCCTGAAGCATTCCAACATCATTCGCGCCATCACCAATTGCTAAAGTCGTCTTACCATTTCCAGATTTCACTAGTCTTGTCACCTACATTGCGATGTAATTCTTGAGAAAATCTTGACAGCAGGCAAAAGTATACGGAAGAATAAGTAAAAAAACTAACCAGAGCTTTCTGTTTTGGTGACGAACGGCAACAAATGACAGACGCGCAACCAACAGCTAGCTCTAGGAAGATGTGCTTTATATCTTCATCCAACGCGTAAGCAAGTGATTTTCCATCAATGATTAAAGCAAAAGCATCAGAGTTCCCACCAGAATACTTTAGCTGAGCCTTTCCATTAATTATTTGTGACAAGACATTTTCTTTTGATGCCTGCAAGATAAAATTAGACACATTGATACATTTTTCTAATATATTCTTCTGCTACATATCAATGTCTTGTCTATCTTTACCTTTGCAATGGCATCTTTTTCTCCGGTTTTTTCCAGTGAAAGGATTTCAGGGGTCTCCAAGTTGATTATGATCTGCTTCATGTCTTGTCTGAGCAAACTACAAGCGAAGCTGTCAAAGATAAACACACAAAGGGTTCAAAAGAGTGAAAAGAATGTAGAGAAAACTGTATGCAGAAACTCAAGAGCATATAATATTAAGGTGATACCCAGAAATTGATACCCAATATTGATAGCAGTCTCCATTTTGTCACCGGTCAAAACCCAAATCTTTATTCCTGCTTGAGCAAGCTTATCAATGCAATCAGGGACCTGAAAGAAATAGAGAATAAAAGAGAAGATAAGATACTTTAACATCACCAACTACAAATTGATTATATGAATATCATCAGCGGCTTGCTTACTCCATTTTGGAGTTTATCTTCAACAGCAGTAGCTCCAAGAAGAATCAAGTCTTTCTCAATCTTCTCTGTCACTTCCTCTATCAGCGATTCTCGATCAGCACTAACTGAACTCTTAGCTTCACTGATTTTATCATTGAAAACTTTGTATTCTTTCTCATCAAGTTCACGGTATGCAAGTATCAAAGTTCTCAGCCCTGCATCCGCATACTCGTTCACGTGGTCCCGTGTTTCCTCTTCAAACTCTCTACCATTCTTGGAAAGTCTTTCAAACATAACACTGAATAACAAGAAAAATCGAAAAAATAAGTTCCAAATCTATTCGAAAAGGTTTTGTAAAGTCAAAAGTCACTTACTTATCTGCTCCTTTACAAAGTAATAAGAATTTTCCTTCTTCATCCTGCACTATAACTGACATTCTTTTCCTCGTGCTGTTGAACTCAAGAACGTTCAGGACTTTGTACAACCTGCAACACAAAACCATTTCACTCAAGTAAGTTACAAAAAGATAAAATTTTGAGAGCATACAATAAAGAAGTGGAGATGGACTGACCTTTCAACTCGTTTGCCAGTCACCAGATCGAGCTCTCTTACCGATATGGTAGTTTGAGTTCTGTTAAAAAATTCAAATCCAAGCTCCCTTGCTGCAATAACAAATGCTGCTTCATCGGGCGACTCGGCCTCATAAGAGATCTTTTCTGTATCTTCATCAACTTCAGGTATCACTGTATGGCACACCGCGAGTAATCTGAAAAACTTCTGAATGACATCAGCATGAATTTCAGTGACCCAGTTTCCATTCATTATCCTTTCATCTCTAAAGTTGAATCCTTTCACCGTAGATTCTTCAGGAAATGCTTCCTTACTAAATTCCATATCATCTTCATTGCTCTGATACACCAAAGGAGAACCTTTTCTTCCCACCATAGCCATCTCCACTTCTGTAACACCACGGCCATAAGCTGTCCCTGCAATAGAACACTTGATGAACTCCATGGAGTTACACGTCAATGTTCCTGTCTTGTCTGAGAGAATTGTATCCACTTGGCCAAGTTCTTCATTCAGGTTAGAGGTTCGTGCACGAGCTGGCTTGTCAGCTTCCTCGTAGTACATGTGAATATCCTGGTTGATGAAGATGCTCTGAAGGACTTTAACAATCTCTATTGAGACATATAAGGATATAGGAATGAAATAACTGTATAACATAATCGCCGTTAGAAAGTGATAGATCGCAGCCACGGGAGCTCTTTTGGGGTCAAAGAAGATCCTCGAGCTATCTGGTTTCAAATACCATCTCTTCATCACACCATCTTTGAAATCATCTCTTGTTGTAACTCCAAAGATAACAGAACCAAGAAATGCCAGAGCAACCACCATGAAGAACATTAAGTAGATAATCTTATCCATCTTCTTTTCAATCATGCTTCTCTTAGATGGAGGATCTGTTGAATTCTGAATAACCTTCGTGTCATGACCAGTGAAGATAACCGCTCCAAAGATGAAATCCGTGTTCCTGAGTTTTGAATCTCTCAGAAGAAGCTGTTGCAGTGAAAGAGGGTATTTGGCTCCCCTAAGCTCCATGGTTCCAACAAAGGAATACAAGTTAGCATTTGGATCCTCGCATTTAACAAAAGCCTCAAACCCTTTGAAGTTAAACTCATCACGCAAAGACGAAGTTACTTCAAGTCCTTGTTTAACTTTCAGATTAGTCTCCCCATCAAGGTTCATCGTCTCTACATAGCAAATAGCATCTTCATAGCTAGAAGAGAGCAAAACAAGATCCGCCGGGAAAAACTCGTTCTTCTCTACCTTCACTATATCTCCAATGCTTAGAGTCTTCCACTCCTTCAAATCGAAATTCCCATCGCCTCTATGTACTTTAACTTTCCTATTATTCACCTCATTATCCTAAAAAACCACATCACAAAAGCTTCTAATTTCAGTTTCACACAAATCTACTACACAAAGAATCCAACTAGATCATCATCTAATCTAGCTCTAAACACAATCTGAGAGAAAGAAAAGAATCAAAAGTTACCTGCTTTTTACGGCGAAAATCTTCAACACCTTCTTTAACCATAGTAGCACCAATAACGAAAAGAAGAGGAACAATAGCACTGGAAGCAGTATAAGGAGCAAGAGGAGTGAAAGCCAAGATCCCAGTAACCAAGAAGTAGAAATTTGCTACTCTCCTGAATTGCTCAAACAGTGATTTTGGTAAGAAAGTAGCAAGAGTGTACTTTGTAGTCCTCACATAGTTATCAGAGTAGTTTCTTGAATCAGCTTCAGGTGAATCAGGTTCGTTACAGTACACAACACGAGAGAAACCAGGTCCTCCGATTTGAGAATGATCTTGCTTGAAACATGCTTTGGAACATGTTAGTGTATATAGCTTACTTAGTTGTAATCTCCTTCTTCTTCTCTTTGTTCCTACCATTGAAAAGATCTCACTGAAGCAACCAAAGTTGGAATCTTTTAACTGAAAAAAAAAAAAACAAATTACAGATTTTTCAGATATTCAAGAAACACTGAAAATAATAAAATTAAAATTTTTCAGACACGCAAAACGAAGTAAGAAACGCCAATTTTTATTACTGATGAGATTCGAATAATATTTTTTTGTTTTTGTTCAACACCCGCGAGAACATTTTAAAACGAAGAAACCAAGAAAAAGTTTTGATTTTTTTGTTCCCTTTTTTAAAAGTGGAAAAAAAAAGTAAAGAAAAGGAAAAAAAGACAGTACCGTGAAACCAACCGAACAACAAAAGCAGAGAAGACCGTGACTGGTCGGTTTATATAAATCCCGACCTCGTTTTCTGCAATTTTCCGATTACCTAAATTATTTTCTCGGGAAAATGAGGAATTTTCTCGGGAAAAGATCAGAGATCGAGTGACTGAGAAGAGCTGAAGTTTTTTTTTGTGAAATAAAAATGGGTATCTATGAAAGCTTATGATCTTTAAGAAAGATGAGATTTTTAAAGAAATTGAGAAGGTTGATGAGTGAGATCTCGTAATTCTTCACTGTTCAATTTGGTCTGCTTTTTATAACCAAAATTTCTGATCCAATCCAAACAAATTGGGAAGACAAAGACGAGGAAGATAAAAACACAGAGAA
>OVAQ01002146.1:0-14024 GCA_900406345.1 Erysimum cheiri | reverse complement strand
ATTTCGTTAAAATCGCCAATCATGAACCACGGTCCATTGCGAGATGTTGAGAATCGGGTCAGACGTTCCCAAACTAATTCTCTTCGAGTGGATACAGGGTCACCATAAACACAAGAAATATAAACTTTCACACCATCTAAAACAGCTTCTACATCGATAATACGATTATCCGAATACAAAACATTAACTTGATAGTCATTCATACTAAAGAGAGCTAGACCACCGCTTAAACCATGAGGTTCAACGGTAAATAAACTATCATAGCCTAAATCTACTTGAATTCCTTGCAGCACCGGCTTCTTGTTTTTCGTCTCCGATAGGAATAAGAGTCCTGGGTGATACTTTTTATGCATCTCCGTTAGGCGTCGAACTGTGAGGTCATTCCCAATACCTCGACAGTTCCAACTGAGTGTCCTCATGTGGAAGGACTTGGTGGTTTCTGGGACACATTCCAAGTTGATTTTCTCTTTCTCTCTATATATATATATATATGAAAATTCATTCAATTTTAATCAGAAAATAAATAACAATTTATTTAAGAGTTAAATGTAAAAAGAAAGGTAGCTAGAGAGGCTAAAAGGACAGCAACATAGAGCACTGAGACAAGTGACGTCCTGCAAAATCTTACACTTAAGAAATATTGTCAGAAGATGATTTCATTATTTAGCACCAAACTTTTATTTTATTAATTTTGAAGGGCAAAAATTAAAAAATCATATCTTTACAAAATTTCTTAAAGCAATAACTAACAAAATATTTAAGATTTTTGGAAATAAAATTTGTCACATGAAATCTGAACGTCTCTGAGAAATCCTCTCTTCTTCTTCCCATTGTGCTTATTTTACTTCTTCAATTAACCAACAAAATTTCATATCTTTATGTTCAAAATCTCTTCTCTTCTTCTTGTTTCTTTACGTTTCTCAGAGAAAAGATTTGTATTTTCCGGGAAAAGATAATCGAAATAACTGAAACCCAAGAATCGTGCAGAGAAGAGGATACCACAACTTAATTTAATGTCGAATTGAAAAAAAAATTTCGAGACTCATTTTGATTTTCTAGGGATTTTGCTGGTAACCATTTTCTCAATCTTATGATTTTTTTTTTTTTTTTTTTTTTTTTTTTTTTTTTTTTGCATACTTTGTGTTTATTGGTGTTTATTGTTCAGGTCGTCGTGATTTGATGCCTTGCAATTAGATGGACGGATCGAGATTGACCCACTTTAGGTTTTTCATCTCAAGATTGGAAATTTTGTAACTTGGCATCAGATTGTTTGGATTTTGATTTCTTTGTAAGTAACTCTGATTTGGTTTGGTATTGAATCAGAAATGGTTTACTTTAGCTGTTTGGTATTCATCAACTTAGAAGAAGTTCACTTTTGAATTGGACTATATGGTCTTGGAATGTCAAATGAGCATGGTTTAAGTAATCTATAATTTCATCATTTGATAGCATTGCTATGGAATTAAGTTTTTTTTTTTTTTCTATGTGGAAGAATCGATTAATGAAGTTTACAGGTTAGGCAGAAGTGGTAGTTGTTGCTTATATGTTAGTTACTCTGATGTTAATGTCAATAAGTTTGAAGAGAAAAGTATTAGAAGGTTTTGGTCTTTAGTTGCTCACTTGCTAAAGTCACACTTTTTTCAGCATGATGTTCTTCGTATTATCGCAAGCAACACTTGATACATATATACATGATGCTTTTGATATTTATTTTAAGATCTGAATTATTTGTGAAAGTTTCTGATCTTGCCTTTTTGTGGAATCACATAATGCAGAAGCTATAGTTGGAGCTTGAGCGTTGAGCAAAACCTGAAGCTCAGATAGCAGGCTAGCCTGTGATGATCGTAATGGTAAATGTGGTGTACTTATTCTTAGCTTTGTTACCTTTTATTTTCAAGTTCTCATTCATGGATCTCTTAAAGATGTTTTGCCTGCTTATGTTTGTGTGACTCTAGGTCTCGTCAAAGTCCTTGTAAGTTTTGATCTACTTACTGGGAAGTCCTTGTGCTCTAGTCAAAGGTATGAATCCAATGCAAGGGCCACGGAATACTGGTGATTCATCTACTGAAGCGAATCAGGCAGATGGTGAATCGATTTATTGCACAGAGACCTCTTTGAATAACATGCTGAATTCAGCAGACAATGAATTTCCAAACAATAGTATGCCTTCAGGACGACCAAATTACGCACGTTCGAGTTCTCATGCTGCTCAAAATCATAACTGGTGGAGGTTTGGGGAATCTAGCTCCATATCGGGGCCTTCTGATCAGGTCAATTCCATTGGAATGAAGACAAATCACCAGCTGCCCCAAGATAGTGTTCATCACTATGTTGGCTATGGATCGGAGGGAAGGCAATTAGGTTTGAATGGTATGATGGTACATGGAGGTGTTCATGCTGGCAGTCACATCAGAAATGGGCCTTCTTTCTTGCGCGGTTCAAGCTCTAATCCTCCTATGCCACAGCATGTAAATATGAGCATGGACATGGACAGCGATAATTGTAGTGCACAGACTTCTGGGGTAGTTATCCGTCATAATAGCTATGGGAGTTCATTAGGAAGCTCAATTCAGGCCGCTGGGGAGAGCAGCAGTGGTCCAGCTTCTTCGTTTGGTGGTTGGGGTTCGTCCTGCAAAAGAAAGGCTCTTGAAGGAACCCCTAGTCATTCTTTTTCTAATGAAACTCCTAACCGCATTGTTCAGACTGAAAATGGTGCTTCACATGCAGGTCTTGCTCAGTATGGTGCTTCAAGTAGCTTAAGTTTGGCTACACCCTCACAAAGTTCTCCAGACGTTACTAATCATTTTGACCGGACAGACCAAATGTTTGGATCTGGTGGTGGAAGAGCAGTTGCAGCTAGTGCTTTTCATTCTACAAGAGACCCTGACACCTTATCTAGACCTGGCAGACGATTAAATTCCAGGCAGCCGCAAGAGTCTGTAGCCTTCAGCATATCACATGCTGGAAGTTCTGTGCGTCCCACTGGTTCTTTGCAACAGAATATACCATTAAACTCTCCTTTTGTAGATCCTCTAGATGTGAGATCAACATCAGTTACTAGTGGCTCAAGCACTGGTGAGAATCAGACAAATATAGTCCACCTCCCTGCTTTGACCAGGAATATACACCAGTTTTCTTGGGATGCTTCTTTCAGCTCGAGAGCCAGCAATTCTTCGGGTATTGGCATGCCTGCAGAGCAATTAGGACCACAGTGGGAAACACCGAGAAGCAACCCAGAGCAGCCCATGTTTGCACCTGCAACTGACGTGAGAAATCCGGTGCATGATCAATCTATTTGGAGTTTCACACGTGGAAACCCTGGGCCGTCTATAGATTCTCCCTTTGTTCCTCGAGCAGGGCCTAGTTCAGCTATGCATGCGCCGCAGCCTAATCCTACATGGATTCCTCCTCCGAGTGCCCCACTACATAACCCATCAAGGACGTCGGAACTTTCTCCTTGGTCTTTATTTCCTAGTATTGTACCTCAATCTGCGAGTCACGGTGCTTCTCCTCCATTATTACCCACAGGCCCTTCTGTTTCCTCAAATGATGTGGCAATGCCATCTGGTTCTAATAGCCGGAGCCATCGCTCACGGCAAAGACGATCAGGGTTGTTATTGGAGAGACAGAATGAACTTCTCCACTTCCGTCACTTAGGGAGGAGCTTAGCTGCTGACGGTAATGGAAGGAATCAAATCATCTCCGAGGTATGGGTTCCACAAAAAACTGGCTCTTGTATGGTAAATTGGTTGATGCTACTATATATAAATCTTTGTAGCTTCTTTCATTATCTTCTATAATCTAACTGTTTGATAGGAGAATCCTTTCCACATAAGCATCACATGGTATGAATTATTTGGGAGTTAAGAGTATGCATTTATGGGTTATTGTGATGGCCTTTACTTTGTTATGTGCGTCTGATTGAAACTCGGGGGATTTACTTTAGTTTGTCTTCTTTTTGTTTTAAGGTTATCTTGTGATTGTCTCTGTAGAATCTTAATATGCTTGAGTACATACCTGTTGGGTGTAAAATTATCTGGTTTTGCACTTTTTGTGATCTAACATTCATATAGATAGGAGAAAAAAGGATTTATGCATGTTCTGTTTGAGGTAACTATTTTCTTTTGAAGTAAGGCTATGTAGGCAGTGTATTGATAAAAACTTTTGAGACTTGAATGTATGCCATGATTTGGTTGAAACCTGATTTCTTTTGATGCAAGTGACAACACCTCTTCTGCAAGGTATAAATTTTTTAACTATATGAGAGTTAAAGCAGTTTGATGCACTTTGATATGACTTCCATATGCAAGCCATATTGATATGCTACGTTTTGGGAATGTTTGTTTTCTACATCTGGTTTATAAACCTCCTTAGCAAGTGCTATATGTATTTGCTTTGATGCACTTCGATAAGAGGTTTGATAGTGAGTTGCACTTGTTCCTCTTTTTGTTCGCAGATACGTCAGGTGTTGCACGCCATAAGAAGAAGTGAAAACTTACGGGTTGAGGTATGATTTTGACACAAGTTATTTTTAACGATCCTGCCTGTTAATAGATACAACACATTCCGTTTCTTGGTAAATCTGTTGTACTGAATTGTGATTTTTCATGTGTGTCTTGATATACATTTTCAAAGAAGCCATGCCTTTCCGTGCTGTGAATAAAAGTGTCCTGCGTTGAAGTGTCTGACATCTTTGTAAATTGCAGTGTATCATAGTTTTAAGTATTATAGGTTTCACACTATGAACAAAATTTTTGGGCATTTGTGAGTTCCTTGTCACTTTTGAATCATGATGCATGTAGCTGATCTTCCTTTATTTTCAATTGGATAAGGATTACATGGTGGTGGATCCACTTATCTACCAGGGTATGACTGAAGGGCATGATAGGCATCGGGATATGCGTCTTGATGTTGACAACATGTCGTATGAGGTAGTATTACTTTCTTTGACTGTTAATCACAGTCTTCCCTTTTTCCAACAACGTGTGGGAATGAATGTAGGAGCTATTGGCACTTGGGGAACGCATAGGAGATGTGAGCACTGGGCTAAGTGAGGAGGTCATTTTAAAAGCAATGAAACAGCACAAACATACCTCTTCTTCTGTTGAGTTGCATCAAGACATAGAGCCTTGCTGTATTTGTCAGGTATGAACTAAAAGTTTTTTTTTACTCCTGTAACCACTTCTCGTGCGATACCCATCAAATGACTAATTTGATAAGCTGAAAAGATAGAGAAAGTGGTGTTGCTGAGCTTGCATCCATTATTTCTCTTTACATATGCACTATGGAGTGAAATAGGATACTGTAAATAAGATAGGTTGGACCAGAGTTTCAGGGTTTTTTTGTCTTTGGGAGGGTTTAAGGACTCTATAGCAAAACCCTATAACCTTTGGTTCCTTGGTTCATTGGCAATTTAAAGAGAAACAAAGACGATCTCTCTCGAATTTGCAATTCTATGTTTTGTTCTTACCACTTCTCTCTGAGCCGCTTTATTTCATCTAACAATAGTCTTCCTTGATCAGGCCTAAAATTTCGAGGCTTTGATATGTTTTCATTACAAATGCTGTGCCATAAGGCGAAACTAGCAGACCGATATCATAAGGCTTCGATATGGTTTTTTTTATCTGCAATGAAAATGTTGATTTGGGATAACGTTGGTTGATTGAATTAGTCTCTTTTTGAGCTGGCATAGCACTCAGCCTTAACTCACGAACTGATGTGAAAAAGTTGTTGCTGCTGTTTTTGACAGGAAGAGTATGCAGAAGGGGATGATCTTGGAACCTTGAAATGTGGCCATGAATTCCACAAGGACTGTATCAAGCAATGGGTCATGCTCAAGAATCTCTGCCCCATTTGTAAGACAGAGGCACTAACGACGTGATACTACGCCTGCCTCCATCTTCACCATGCCTCCGGCTCCATTCATCATCATTTCGATGCCAAAAGAAAATAAAAGTAGAGATGTTAAAGAGTTCTGTTATATTATCTCATATGAGAATTAATTGTTATGCTTAACTCAGTTGTGTCACACTGTTCAAAGAACATTATGACAATATCATAAGAATCCATGGAGAAGAGAGAATAATTCCCATTTTTACTAGAATCCTCTGTAACTATTGATAAACTATGGTTGAGGAATAACATGTACATGCCTCTTCCTTCGTAGAAAAACTATTTGCTGATTACAATAAAGTTCTTTTTTTCAAGGACAGTAGTGAAAATGCAGAATCAAAGCTTTCTGTAAAAACTTTTTTGTCCTAATGAAAGAGTTGAGACTTGAGAGCATATACAATAATATTGGCTTATTCCCAACGAGAAAACGCGTAGTAAACGGCTCACAAAACACACCGTCTGATCTTATATGACTCCGAGTTAGGTTCCCCTAAAGCGCGCTGATAACTTTGCTCCCTGTAGCAGGATCTTCATAAATGGCAACAACATTGCTCAACTTGTTAAATAGCTGCTCCAAGTGATCCATGCCAAACTTTTTATAGTCCAATGGCTTCTTGTACCGTTGCTTGTAAATCGCCTCAAAACAATCTATTCGTACTCGACAACAATAGCACACCAAAATTTCTTGCAGCTCGAGTTTGAAGTCTTCCAGGTTCCTCTCGCTCTGAACCGAGCCCGTGTCCGACAACTCATCAGAAGAGACTCCTCCATTGGTAGTTTCCTTGTTAGTATCTTTTCCTTTCTTCTCTCTTCTCAGTAGAACCACAGGGGGAGAGAAAGAGGGAGAGGGAGAGATGACGTTCGGTTTGGAGTTCCGCAGATAAACAAATCTCTTGTTGCCTTTACCATCCACTGCAATCACATCACCCATCTTCTTGAACAGATCCACAAGCTTGGGCACACCGTAGTCCGATACAAAAAGCGGTTTACTGAAATTCCTTTGGTACTCGGAAGGAACACGCATGAGGGGAATACATCCACCTGAAAGTTCCAGAAGCTTTACTAGTTGTCCCTTCAGACCGTTTACATCTCCCGGCGCTACCCACATGGTGGACTCAAGGTGACCAGGAGGAGGATAAGCCAGAGACTCCCCTGAATTGGATGGCCAAAACGACATTGCGCTGCTACTATATTCGTTGTGAAACTGTGAAACCATCAAGGAGGGTTCTCTTGGGTTACTATAACAGTTACCTCTATAGAGAATTGTCTCATCTTCATTCATCCCATCCAGATTACCGTTATCATCGATATTACATCCCATGAGATACGGCATAACACGAGGTTTAGGTAGCGGTACAAAGCCTTCACCATGAACAATACTTTGCCAGTCCCAAACAAACCTACCAGCACTAGTCAAAGCCGAATTCACATACACACCAGAAGGTATAACAAGAATCACAGTGTACCCACGCTGACCCAATATATGAAGCGCAGGCGCGAAATCGACATCCCCCGATATGAGAATGATAGTGGAAGGCGGCTTATTATCAAGCACAAACAAGAACATATCAATCAAAATCGCCTTATCAGCTGCATCTTTCCTACCATTTGGCACATCAACAAGTTTCACACCGGTTCTTTGACAACCTTCCCTAACCCGACGAGGAAACGCATTAAAATCCCCATACGCCGAGAAGATAACCACCGCACCGCTAATCACAGGATGCAATTGAATAGCCATTCTTATGTTACTAGCTACATCTTCAGGACGAACGTCGCTAGGAACAGGACAATTCTCAATGTCCCAGAGAATGGCCACAGGACCATCAGTAGAACAAAGTCTCTGTGTTGCAATCATGTTCAAATCCGTTGCATAGTTTAGTCTTTGTTCAGAATCAACAGAGACTATAGCTGTTGCTGATGGATTACAATTACTTGACATAGCTTTTTGTATCATCAAAGGCTCCCTGAAAAACAGATTTACATATAAAACATTAACTACGGAATAAAAAAATCCCCAAATTCACTCGATTAGGTTTCTTCTGGATTATGATTTTCAGCTATATAGATCAGTGATGATTATGAAAGAAAGCTACGAATATGATATCTCGATTAATTGCGATGGAGGAACAAAAACAGAATCTATAGGGTTTCGTTATATCCAAAAAAAAATTGAAAAAAAAAACCTGATTCACGAGAGGGACACGGATCTTGAAGATTGAATACAATACACGCGCAAACAACGATACGAAGATGAGATTTCACAGTTGTCGGGAGAATAATAGTATCTTCTTCCTGAAATCTTTTTCTGCGGCGGAAGAAATCGAAGATGGGAGCTTATTATACAACAAAAGTGGCGGATTTTGGGCTTTTAAGGTTTATTCTACAAAAGTTTTTGCGTTAGCCCAGAGAGATAAACCATACGAGAGAGTCGGTGGGAACTATTATCATTTATCTTTGCCGTCTCCATCCAAAAAATTAAAAATTTACACAATATAACTTTTATTTTAACATTTTTAATTTGAGTTTACACGTCAAGAGCCTCTAGAGTCTAGATTATAGGCATTTCTCATATATACATAGTTAATGGGTAAAATTCTTCACAATTTCATCCATAAACATCTGAAATCTTCAAATATTATCTAAAGATATATGATGTTGTACACCAAAAAATCGAAAAATATTTTAGTTTAACAATACAAATATACAAATCAGACCTTTCTTTTGAAGTAAGTCTTTTATATCATAACCATTTGTTTCACATATATTGCAAATGCTCAAATTACTTGATTAATTATTACTGCTTATTATTTATTTATATAATAATAACAATCATAGAAAATGCTTCTTACATTTGCAATTTTTTTTTTTTATCATAATCCTCCATTCTAATAAAAAAAAAGGTTTATTCATCCAAAATTAAGAAAATGTTGCGAAAGATTTTTTTTTTTGGTCATCATTTATTTATAAAAAGACTTTCTGCAAAAAAAACTTCTAAATCATTATTTTTTTGTACTTCACCTTTTATCTAAAAAAAAAATGTAGATAAATTCTAAGAAGTAAAAAAACACACAATATAACACATATATATATATATATATTTTAAAAAAAATTACAATCACATAGTTTAAATTTTCAAAATTCTAAATGTGCATCTAGATTCCTCAGTGTTAAAGTTTCAATTTGATATGTTATTTATTAAAATTTTATGGTGAGTACGAAAAATTGTAGAGACTTATTATTTATATTTTTAAAAAAATAAAAGATAAAATTGTAATTAATGGCGACTTGAAATAAATCTTTTGCAGAATAAAATATTATTACTCCAAGTTAAATAATAATGTTATAAACTTTCAAGTTCGTTATAAAATATTATTACTCCAAGTTAAATTTCTTTCTTTTGAAAAATACAAGGAGATTAGTTTTCCCCTTTTTTGGGGTTAGGGTCCTCTATCTCAAACAGAGGCTTTCAAAGTTCTGTGAAGGGAGGCTAAGATACCGGGGATTTCCTTTTATCCGCCGGATTTAGATTTGATTTTATCCAAATCTTTGTTAGTTTGGTTCGATCTTATCATATCTAGGGTGTTTTAACCTAAATACTGAAGAACTTCAAGCAGAGCCGCCACACACTTTTGCTTGTTTTTGCAACAACTTGAAGAAGATGGTTTTTGCACTTGACAAAGTACTGCAAGAGATGACGCTCGAAGAGAACAAGCCGATCAAACTGAAGAATCTGCCGCAGTTCAGCTCTTGTGAACGCAACGGATGCAGTATCTTGGGGAGATTGTTATGTCCGGCGAACCAGAAGATGTCTCGCTTCATTCATGATATGCCTCAGCTGTGGCATATTAACAACAGAGCACGTGGGATAGCGCTATCGGATGAAAAGTTTCAATTCATCTTTGATAATGAACATGACCTTGAAACCGTTTTGTATGGTGGGGCGTGGACATACGAAGACTGGAGTATGGTCTTGGAGAGATGGGTGGAGAAGCCACCAGAGGACTACCTCAAGATCCTGCCAATATGGATTCGACTACGGAATATACCGGTCAACTACTATACGGCAGACACTTGTGAGGAAATCGCAGAGAAGATCGGACAAGTGGTAGAGGTAGCGTTCGATCCTCTGAAACCCCAAAGCAAAGGCTTTGTGAGAGTCAAAATCTTGTTTGACGTAAGCAGACCTCTCTGGAACTCGAAAGATGTGGAGTTACCAACAGGAGAGACAGTGAAGATTGGAATTGAGTATGAACGTGTGAGGAAAAGATGTTTCCAGTGCCAGAGATTGACACATGACAAACTGACATGTCCATTTAATCCCCAGAACCGGCAAAGTTTTGCTACGGGAGGGAGGTTAATGGCTTGTGAAGGTCTTGGTGCTAATATCCCGAAAATAAGTGAAGATGATCCACTCTATGGTGTTCTTACCAATGACGATGTGGGTATTGATGCTGCAACAGGAAGGGCGAAAATTGCTAAGGAGGTTCTTGATGAAATGCGAAACTACCTATCAGTGCAAGATCCCTCAGAGAAACAGGCACGTATTCTCCGTGTTAGAAGACAAGTTTGGGGACTCGATGGTGATCCCCAAGGATAGAAAACCTTGTTGAGATTGGAACCTGCTACAGTGGTGACTACAGAGATAAACAAAGGTAAAGGCATGGTGTTTGATTTTGATACTGAAAAAGCAGCGCCGAACAGACCCCCAGGTGACAAGCTTATGGCGTCTGCAATTTCGACTGGTAAGACTACAACAAAGGCAGTGTCACAGAGGTTCATCACGCAAAGAGCACTGGCGCTTACTCCTCACATTAGCAATGGTTCGTCGGTGACACAAACTGGTATTTTTAATGCCAGCTCTTCCGGAACCAATGCTAAAGTGAAGAAATATCGTCGTCGGCCCAGTCAGCATAAAAGGAAAATACAAGCGACACAAAGCTCGTCAGGGAAGAAAGTGGAGGTAATCTACAAAGAAAAACCAAAACCAAATGGTGAAGAGGGAGCACATTTGAAGAGGAAAGCAGATGAAGATGTGGCTGCAGCACCCAAGTTACCTAAGCTTGACAACTTAGAGGTGGTTTCGTATGAGGAACCGCCGAAACAATTATAAGTCTCATGAGTTGGAACTGTCAAGGCTTGGGGAGCTCCTTGACAGTTCAGATTTTAAGGGAAATGAGGCGTGATTATTTCCCGGATATAATGTTCCTCCTGGAGACTAAAAACTCCAGTGCTCACGTGAAGGATATGCAACAAGAACTAGGCTACGATAATGGTCACATTGTGGATCCAGAAGGTTTGAGTGGTGGATTGGCCCTGTTTTGGAAGTCATCTTATGATGTAGAAGTTCTATCTTCTAATAAGCGTATTATTGATACAAGAGTTAAGGTAGGGTCGCTATGGTTTTATGCTTCATTTATATATGGCGACCCCGTTTCTCAAAACAGACAAGATGTATGGGACCAAATAACAAGCATTGGGTTAACAAGAAATGAGGCTTGGTTCGTCGTTGGTGATCTCAATGAGATATTGGATAATTCTGAGAAGCTTGGAGGGCCAGCCAGAGCTAAGTCATCTTTTTTTCCGTTCCGCAATATGATACAAGATTGCAGGTTACGGGAGATACCATACATTGGTAATAAATTCTCATGGGGTGGTGTGCGTAACAAGATGTGGATACAAATCAGATTGGATAGAGGTTTAGGAAACAATGCTTGGTTTCAGCTCTTCCCAAGAGTTCAATCCGAATACCTGGAGCGTATTGGCTCAGATCATAGACCCATTATAACCCGTATTGTCAATGAAAATCAGTCTCACAAAGGCCGTTTCATTTTTGATAAAAGATGGACTTCTAAACCGGAAACAGTAGAAGTTGTTCGTCAAGGTTGGCATGATAACTCAAGTAGTGGACAGCTGAGTCTTTTCGACAGAATTGCTGCTTGCAGACGCTCTCTATCACGATGGAAAAGAGCCTCTTTTTCCAACTCAAAAACAAGGATCAAGAGGCTGCGTGAGAAATTAGAGATGGAAGGTCAAAAGATTTCTCCTAATCTACAAAACTTGAAGACTTGGAAGTGGGAATTGGCGGATGCGTACAGAGAAGAAGAAGTATATTGGAAAGAGAGAAGTAAAGAAAACTGGCTCCGAGATGGGGACAGAAACACGAGTTTCTTCCATGGTAGTGTTAATCGCAAAAGAGCTCAGAACAAGGTACCATCTCTTCTTGATGCAGAAGGTGTGGAACAATTTGAAGAAGGTTCTAAAGGGAACATTGCGGTAGAATATTTCGAGAAACTGTTCACATCTTCTCAGCCGTCAGATGCAATAGAATTACTTGATGGCATGGAAGCTCGTGTTACACCGGAAATGAATACAGCGCTAATCAAACCGGTTTCTAATGAGGAAATCAGACAAGCGGTCTTCTCAATAAGAAGTAGTAGTGCCCCTGGGGCAGATGGAATGACTGGACTATTCTATCAATCATATTGGGATGTCATTGGACAGCAGGTGACAGAAGAAGTGAAGCGGTTCTTTGAGGTGGGATCTTTTCCATCGGAATGGAACTTCACTCAGCTTTGCTTATTGCCTAAGAAACTGAATCCGAATCAGATGACAGACCTGAGGCCGATTAGTTTGTGTGCAGTGACGTATAAAATCATCTCCAAAGTACTATGTTCAAGGTTAAAGGTCATCCTACCACAAATAGTATCAGATGCACAGGGTGCATTTGTATCGGGCCGACTCATTTCAGACAATATCTTACTGGCTCACGAGATGGTTCATGCGTTACAAACTAACCCAAACTGTGATGAAGAATTTATGGCAATCAAAACCGACATGTCGAAGGCGTATGATCGTGTTGAATGGGATTTTTTAGAGAAGTTTTTCTCTAAATTGGGTTTTGACCAGAAGTGGATAGTGTGGATAATGGCTTGTGTGCGATCAGTGACGTACTCTATCCTACTTAATGGCAACTCCTACGGCCTCATTACACCAACAAGAGGAATACGACAAGGAGACCCTCTATCTCCTTTCATTGTCATATTATGTGCAGAGGCTCTCATACACATCATGAATAGAACTGAGCGAGAAGGTAAGATCACTGGTATCCGTCTTACGAGCTCATGTCCGTCAGTTCAACAATTGTTGTTTGCAGACGATAGCCTTTTCCTTTGCAAGGCTACCTTTGAGGAAGGTGGAGAGATTTTAAAATGTCTCAAAACCTATGGAGAGGCATCAGGCCAGGAGATCAACTTTAAAAAGTCTGCAATTACTTTTGGCAAGAGGACAGACCCGATAATGAAACATTTACTGGGCTTGTATATGGGCATACACATGGAAGGAGGTACATGAAAGTATGTAGGCTTGCCGGAATGCTTCCGTGGATCCAAGCGGGAACTACTATCATACATCATTGATCGCTTAAAAAGTAGATTGACAGGTNGTTTGCATATTTAGGTTTATTATTTGACCTACGATCAGTACAGGAAAGTATTCAGGCTTGCCGGAATGCTTCAGTGGATCCAAGCGGGAACTACTATCATACATCACTGATCGCTTAAAAAGTAGATTGACAGGTTGGTATGCCAAAACATTATCACTTGGTGGTAAAGAGGTATTGCTCAAGGCGGTGGCAATGGCGCTCCCAGTTTATGCTATGTCCTGTTTTCGATTAACTAAACATCAATGTCAGAAACTTACAAGTGCAATGATGAGTTTTTGGTGGAACTCATGTGAGGAACAAAAAAAGATGCATTGGGTGTCATGGGAGAAGATGTGTAAGTCGAAACAAGAGGGAGGTTTAGGCTTTAGAAATATTGGTGATTTTAATCAAGCTCTCTTAGCAAAACAGGCTTGGCGTTTAATGTCGGAGCCACATTCTTTATTGGCTCGGGTATNCAATGATGAGTTTTTGGTGGAACTCATGTGAGGAACAAAAAAGGATGCATTGGGTGTCATGGGAGAAGATGTGTAAGTCGAAACAAGAGGGAGGTTTAGGCTTTAGAAATATTAGTGATTTTAATCAAGCTCTCTTAGCAAAACAGGCTTGGCGTTTAATGTCGGAGCCACGTTCTTTATTGGCTCGGGTAGACAAAGCAAAATACTTTGCTGGGAAGGACTTTATTGATGCT
>OVAQ01002145.1:3819-14029 GCA_900406345.1 Erysimum cheiri | reverse complement strand
GGTGGTTCTCAGAAATCCAACTTCTACAACTCAACACTTGGCCTCGGCCGCTATTTCTCCCTTTCAGAGCTTCAAGAAGCCACAAAGAACTTTGAAGCATCTCAGATTATCGGTGTTGGAGGATTTGGTAACGTCTACATTGGAACCCTCGACGATGGAACCAAAGTCGCTGTCAAACGAGGTAACCCACAGTCTGAACAAGGAATCACTGAGTTTAAGACAGAGATCCAGATACTTTCTAAGCTCAGACACAGACACTTGGTCTTCTTGATTGGTTACTGTGACGAGAACTCTGAGATGATCTTAGTTTATGAGTTCATGTCCAATGGTCCATTCAGGGACCACTTGTACGGAAAGAACCTTGCTCCCCTAACCTGGAAACAACGACTTGAGATCTGTATCGGATCTGCACGTGGGCTTCACTAGTTACACACAGGAACAGCTCAGGGGATTCTCCACCGTGATGTCAAATCCACCAACATTCTCCTCGACGACGCTTTAGTTGCTAAAGTTGCTGACTTTGGTCTTTCTAAAGATGTAGCTTTTGGACAAAACAATAGCTTTCATCTTAAAACCAATGGTTTTCATCAATTTCCTTTGATTAAAGTAAACTGGAATTTGGAAGAAGAGAACACCAAGATCACCGGAAACGAAGAAGAAGAAGAGATTGGGCTGAGACTTGCGAGGAAGAATGGTGAAACGATTAAGTCAAAAAAATCCAGCTCCCTAACATGGCCGTTTAATGAGAGGCCCAATTTAACAAGATTTTTGAATTAAAAGCCCAAATCTATCTGTAGTGACACGTGGCTAACCGAAGAATTTCAACAAAACAATTCTTTAATTCTGATCAAATGGAATGTCAACAATCCAAACTGCAAAAAAACTAAAGTTCATGGACATACAACTATACAAGTACATCGACTCATCTTTTATCCACAAGAAATGCAAGAAAAGATAACAATTATCTAAAATCTCATATTATTGACAACTTAAGGTAGCTTCAAGCTCTCCTAAAGAATTCAACTTTCATTAAGATAGCAATCATCGAATCACAGATTTTATTCAAAGAACTACTTTTAAGTTACTTAAGAGACTGCAAAATCCTCTGAGCTAGTAGTGGAAGAACAAAATTTTGGTACATATATTATGGTAAAATCGTTGATTGAAGCTTTGACTCCTTGGTCTTTCTCTTCAAAATCAAAATGCTTGGCTCGACACTTCTCTTTCGGGTTAAGAAGTAACTATAAGTCTCCTAAAGAGAGTCTTCCTGTGAAAAAGAAAGGCTTCTTCTGGACCAAATCCAGTAAAATCTGAACATGTAAGCAAAATCTCTCTCTCATGATATATATATATATAGTTGAGAGTCAGACCAGTGAATCACATTTACAAGTAAGACTTGTGGTTGTTGTTTCAGATTCTGGCATGCTCTGTACCTTGAGTCTTGACTACTGTCTGAAGCATAGAAGTCGACACACACGGACACCGTACATTCAGTTAAAAAGCAGGCTATTTCTTGTTACACACTATCCTCATAATGCTCAACAAAATTTGTCTTATCCATGTTTTCTTTTAAGGATTACTAAACTTTCACACATGTAAAGTTACAAATTTAGATTACAGGGTTGGGGATAAAAACAACATTGGATCATTAGCCTATTAATTATTCTGGCTGCGTGGATCAGAATTGGACTCTGAAGGCAAGCGATTGGATCCACAAGTTTGTATTAATATGTACCAGCTTGACCTCAAGCAAACTTCCTTCTGTAAACATTTTGATTTGTTTCTCCTTTTTACTGCTGGTGATTGTAATATATAGACAGAGAGATAAGCTTTTTAGATAGTACTAGGTGAATGACACCTTCAATTGTATACTAAAAATATTAAGCAAATACAGAAACTTGTGAGTTATGGTCAGATACATAAAAAATTCGTTTTCAAACACCAACGTTGGACGATTATCAGTAGGTCATACATACTGTATGTGCTTAGTGGCAATGGCAATATGGCATGCGCATTTTGATTCGTTATTGCGCCAGTGTCATGACCATGCACATGTGATAATATTTACTCAAACGCATAAGTACTAGCTCACTACTTTTGATTAAGAGTTAGAATCCTCTTAACTACAAATGGCGGACGAGCACGGCAAGCCAGCTCAGCTCATGGATGAGTTTGGTAACGCTATGCACCTGACAGGTGTCGCAACCACCGTTCCTCACCTTAAGGAGAGCAGCTACACCGGTCCACATCCAATAACTGCCCCAACCACCACCACCAATACTCCTTACCACGCAGAACCTATCTCCGTTTCTCACGACCCACTGCAACACCATGATCTCCGCTGGTTCGGCACCAACTGGGTAAGATTAATATCTCCCTCACATACTATTGGAGCTATGTTACGATTATATAACTTTCACATAATTCATGTAAAGTTCAATGTCTAAGTCTTTAGAGCAAATGGCGCGTATCCTCTCGTCATGCATAGTTAAGTAATAATTGCATGTGACCGCAATTGTTTTTATAACTTGCAAGTAAAATTTATACACCTATTTCATTTATAAAATGGTNTTCATTTTTTTTTTTTTTTTTTTTTTGTGCAAAGTCAAATGGTTTCTATGCATATGTATGATTTATTATTATCAAAATTCACTATGGTACGTATTATATCGGTATATGTAGACGGAGGAGGATGGTGAAGGAGCACGGAAGGGAAGTAATATAACAAATGAAACTAAATCGAAGCTAGGCGGTAACAAGCCATCCGCTGCGACCGTAACAGAGGATCAGGATCAGGATCGGTTCACGAGAAGAAGAGTTTTTTTAAGAAGCTTAAGGAGAAACTTTTCGGCCACCATAATGATTCGTGAAAAGCTTCTATATCATAAATCATAATTACCTGTAATTACAATCATGGTCTAAAATCATCTTCGAATTCATTGGGAAAAAAAAAATGTTTGGAATTGTGTAAAATGCTGTTGGTATCTCAACGTTAGAGTATTTTACGGGTTTGGGAGATTGTTCGTAACGGGGTTAACAACAATAATAATATCAAAGGATTCGGGGAGAACGGAATGACTTCTTTATTAATGAGAAGCGAGATACAACAATGACTTAGTCCCGGTTCGGCAGTTACAACGGGTTCTGCCGAGCCGCGGATGTTTACGAGAATAGACAAAAGATTTTTCTAAGTGTTTATGGCTATAAACGAAACTTCTCTCTATTCTCTGGATAATAACTAGTGGAAATTCGATCCCTTGTCCAATGGTTTCTCTGGGTATTTATAGGGAGTGTGAACCCTAAAATTCCTCTTGTCTCCTCTTCAAATTACGGTTTTGTCATCTGGGTCACTGTGGGCCTATTTTGGAAGCAAGGACCCATCAAGATATTAAACAAGGGTTTTGGGCCTCCTAACATGTGAGGGCATAACCCATATCCAACAGAGACGTAAAGTGGATCGATCCAACGGATAAGATTGCATAATCCTCATCTCTCTATTTAAACCCTTGTGGTGTGGTTGGTGACTCGGTCTTTGGTTTATACATCCGTAACCGTAAGAGTTGATGTGTAAAACTATGGATACATCAAAGGAAGCGTGGTATAACAAGGACATCATAAGAGCTGTTATGTAAAACTATGAATAATTAAATAATGTATAGAAACACTTAAATTTGTTGACCTCTTTCTTATTGCATTTCCTACGAGATATTTGATAATGAAGAATAATAAAGACTTTCTTTTTCAAACGAAATTATCATTTGAGAAAATAGAAAGCATGATTAATTCGACAGAAGTGAAAACGGATTCCAATTTACGGACCGGAGATTAAACTAGACATGAGATGTATCGCCGAAAAAACCAGCGGCGTCTATATATCTTTCTTCTCACCACTAGCCGCTTTGGTCTGTGGCATTCTCGCTCGATGTGACTTGTAGATGAACATGGCTCATTTTGAGGCTTTGGACGGAAAAATACTGCAACGATGGTACCAACGAGGATCCCAAATGAGAGCACTACTCCTGCTACTAACATTAATGGTAAGGTGTGCTTAAACAAAATGTTTGGCTTCGATATAGAGTCTGGGTTGGCCTCCATATCATCCATGTCGTAGCACATGTCCTGACTTCCGAAAGCTTTGACAACAATCTACGTACACATAATAACAACAAGAACAACAAATTAATGTAAATGATAATTGATACTATTTATCTAATATTTTACGGTGGGGACAAAAGGATAATTAATTAATTACCAGATCAAAGTTTTGAGGATCACAAGTGGACACGGCCTTCACAGTGGCTATTCCAGGCCTCTTTGCCTGTATAATCCCATAGGATGACACAGACACAATGCTCCTATCTGAGCTAGACCACTTGTAGTATCTGGAGGCTTTTACACAACCTATATATAACCAAATAAGTAAGTTGTCGATCGATGATGTGGTACATATTCAAACAACAAATAAAAAGCATGGAGGCGCATGACCTCCTCTCACAGATAGCTTAATATCCTGATAACCACGAGGGGTTCACTGGAGTAGAATCAGCTTAGGTACTGTTGTGCTATTTTTCATGTTCAGTGTGAATCTCACTAGCATGGCCAGAACCAAATACCAAAATGCCAAACGGGCCCTCATCATTCCAACGTAGTGATAAGTTATCAACGTTACACGGGCTTCCTATTATCTCAAATCATCTGAGTTGTGACCACAATATATCCATATATATATATATATATACCTCACCAAACGCATGTATAGCTACTAAATTTCATGGGGACAATTTTTAGAAAAAGAAATGGAAAGTGAGAAAGGGATCGACAAAGAAATGCACTCCGTGCCGAGATAACCTTGTTATTTTACGACTTTTGCAGCTGCCGATTTGAATGGTTGTGGAGGAACAAACTTGAGAGAGGTGAAGAAGACCCAACAGAAAACGGTGGCTTTTACTTTGTTATTTTTTCCTAAGAATGCGACAACGGTTTAGTTTGCCTTCATTTTCTATAAATAATTTCTAAAAAAATAATTACTAATGGAAAATTCTCAACTATTCCCGTCACAGTTCTTTTTTTTTTTTGTCAACAGTTTCTATAATTTTTATAAATAAAATCCAAAAATACCATAAATTAAGAGCATAGATAACTTATCAATAAAAAAGGTTTTATGAAGTTGTTGTTCGAAATCTTTTACCAAGTTCGATAGTGTTCTCTTGATATGGTTACCGGACAATTCACCTAAACAGTTAACACAACACCATAAGCTTAACCCAATTCAAATCACCATCGGACACTTTAGCCGGTAACTCGGAATCGCGATGAGCCTGGTGGCTCTAGGCGCCGTGAGACCGAACATGTCAGTCATATCCAGATCACCGGAGCCAACTCCGTCCGGCAACTTCCAATCAAAAGAATGAAGCATATGCGCGACGGCGAGCTCCATAGCATAAAGCCCTAATTGCATACCCGGACACGATCTTCGACCCGACCCAAACGGTAGATACTCGAAATCACTACCTTTGAAATCCGGAGCCTTGCTATCCATAAACCGACCCGGTTTAAACGCATTTGGTTCAGTCCAAACCGATCCGTCACGTCCAATTGCGTACACATTGATCATGACCCGAGAATCACGGGGAATTGAGTAGCCGGAGACGACGGAATCCGCCGCCGCCTCGTGGAGGAGAAGCGGAATCGGCGGGTGTAGCCTCAGCGTCTCTTTCATCGCGCATCTGAAGTAAGGAAGATTCTCGAGATCAGACTCGTGAAATTGACGATTCAAACCGATGACGTCAGCGAGTTCTTGCTGCAACTTCCGGAGTTCGTGAGGATTCTTCATTAGCTCTGTCATTGCCCATTCAATCGCAGACGCCACCGTTTCAGTCCCACCAAACATCACATCCTACAATCATAATAATTCAATTTCGTAATCAATATGACATTATTATATAATTTTAACATATACTAGTTTGTAGGAGATTTGAATCATTTACCATGACAAGTGCTTTGATGTTATCTCTTGTGAGTCTAAGTGATGACGACTGAGAAGAATCATTAGATTGACCGTCGTTCTCACCGTTATAAAACGCCATTAGCTCATCGACCATGTCATCGTCCAAGCCATCATCATTTTGTTTTCTTGAAATCTTCTTCTCGATATGTGCATCGATGATTTTGTCTATGAACCCATCCAACGAGTTCCTAGCGTTTTCTAACCGCTTGTTGAAACCGCGCTTACCACCAAACCAGTACCTCATCCACGGTAAAAACTCTGTGATATCAAATGCTCCAAAGAGCTTCGAGAACTCTTGTAGTATCTTGACGAATTCGTCTTGACCGTCGCGAGCTAACGAGCCAAACGCAGCTCGATATGTTATGTTCCGCGTCAAAGCAAATACCACCTCCCCAACGTTAACCGGTGAACCGCTTTGTTTGGCCAGCGTTTGAACCATTAAATCAATTTCTTCTCGTACCGAGGCCCATGATTCGGCCCGCTTTCTGCTAAAGAGCTTCATCACGCAAATCTTTCTCATTTGACGCCAGAGTGGACCGTAGTTCGCAAACGCCATATCCGCCCGGTTGTAAGTAAGATATGAAATCGCCAAGTTAGCCGGCCGATTTGCAAAAACCACATCTTGAACCTAACACAACCGATACTTTTATGAATACACTTTTAAAATGTGTAAATCTAGATTTGCATATAAACCCAATCAAAATGATTAAAATAGTTGAAGATCTTTGGAATTTGAATATTAACCATTTCAATTCACTGGTTCTATATATGATGGTGGTAATCTACTAAACATTATAATAGTATATGGGACTAAATTATCAGGAAACACAAAAAGTGTACTTTCAGAAATGTTTAGAACAACTAAGGTATATGTTTAGGTCATATTTTAAATTTGAATAACACACTTACCTGAAGAATTTCTCGAGCCATTTCAGATGTTGAAACTGTTATGATATGAATTTTACCCATCTTAAGGTGTAGGAGACCACCATATTGTTTCGCTAATTTAGCTAAACCACGATGATTCAACTGATTTTTCAGTTTCAAGTTTCCGATTATTGGATATCCTTTTGGACCAGGCGGAAAATAAACATTTCGGTTTAACAAAATTCTAACTAAATACCAAAGAAAGATGAGAAAAACATATAAAATTGGTGAACAAATCAAACAGTCCATCTTTTATCCTTTACTGTTTTTCTAATAGAGAGTGAAAAGATGGTGAAGATTTTTTTGTTTTTTAAATGGGTTACACATGAATCTGGCTATTATCGGAATTTATATAGAAAACAAAAGTTCTATAGGATTTGGGTGGCTATTACCAAATATTCGTACATTCTATATTAGATTTGTTAATGCACAGGTTGTATAGTAAATAATAATTTAAAATAAAAGATTTGTTTCCCTTTTGGGCATTTAAAGATAAACTTTACTTTGAGTATTTAAAATTTTTTAAAATCCAATGGTAGTCACTAGTCAATATTCTCTATCCTTTTCGAGCAGTCAATATATCCCAATTAGGATAATAATATTATTTTGAATCGGATAGCAATGGACGAATTCAAGATTTTTAATATAGAGCAATCAATTTTAGCCGTTAGGAATTTGATTTACATAAACGATTTACGATAAAAAAAACGTGGTTAACACCAACTGCGTAGCTTTCTCAAAATTTACATGAATATTAGATAAAAATCTAACTAAATTTGTTTTGCGGTACCAAAATAACTTGGTTATGCTTACACTAATTAATTTGTAATTTTATTGAGGGATTTTTTTTTTTATAATAAACACGTCTCAGTGAAAATATCGAGGGCCCTAAGCTTTTTAAAACGTTAATCGTACTTTGAGAATTAATCGGCAAAACTAATATATTTCTTACATTATGATAAACTATACAAATTTTAAGATATCCAAAATCTAACACATTTTTTTCTTTCTAATACACATTTTTGTGAATACAGTCTGGACATCTTTTGAATTATGATATATTATCTTCTTTCTAGATGTCATTTTATAGTAAATACAATTCCAAATTTAAACATAAGCTATTTTTATTTCTATTTGTACGTAAATGATATTTTTAGATTTAATAGTTTTTGGGATCTTAAATTGTAGTACAGACATGTATTGCTTTATAATCAGAAGGATATACAGTAGCTATAAATAATAAAATTATATTAGGATAAACATGTCACTGAGTATCGTCTACTGTTTATACTAGAGTAACTAGACACAAGACACATGAAAACTTTATCCTAATAAATTACAAAATAATGAAACCTATACTGTTTTTTCAAGAGGTATGTGACACGTGATTTGATCATTAATAAGAAAAATACCTTTTAAGATATTGTATTTTAATGTTTAGAGATTTGAAAAAATAAAATTTATAATCCATGATCCAAATGATGAAACCTTTTTGTATATAAATAAGTAAATGATTGGCCTTATAGGTAAACCAAGTTTCTTTTATCATTTTGGTATTATAGGCTTTTCAAGAGAAGTACAAACACAAATTTATATGTCGGGTGAGATCACGATGTCGGATGCCTCAGATGAAAGTGTGTCGAAAAGAACTATAAAATTTGCAGTAAATGATGCGTTGACACGATCAATAATGCTTAAGTGCGCAATCATATCGATCTATGGCGTCGCAAGAGGATGGGATAGTGTGATTGCATACAAAAAAGAAATGAACTTCAGCTATTTTTGTCTCAGATACTTTGGGTTCTTGTCAATGTATGTTTACGTTTTAAAGTTGGTTTGTTGTTTTGGTCACTCAGATCTACCACACACTACGTTCAAAGGCCGACCGATCTTGCTCGCCATCATGTCACTAATGGTGAGCGTAACTATGTTTTATAACTGTTACACATGGCAGAGATGGGATATTTATTTTCTTACGTTAAGTATCATCATCGCAACAATCTCATTAGCTCAACTGATTTACGGCGTGGATGGGCTTACACCTGGTTGTGTCGTATGGATAGCCATCTTTGGATCTGCTTGGGGAATCAGCGGTCTATATTTTGATATAACATCATGATCAACCATTTGCACTTTTCCCATCATCGCAATATTTCAAATTGCGTCCACGTCAGTAATTTATATTGACGACTCTAAATCCGAGGAAGAAATAGCGGCTTCTTTTAAAATTTATATGTCGGATGCCTCAGATGAAAGTGTGTCGAAAAGAACTATAATTTTGGGAGTAAATGATGCGTTCACACGATTAATAATGCTTAAGTACGCAATCATATCGATCTATGGCGTCGCAAGAGGATGGGATAGTGTGATTGCATACAAAGAAGAAATGAACTTCAACTATTTTCTTCTCAGGTACTTTGGGTTCTTGTCAATGTATGTTTACGTTTTAAACTTGATTTGTTGTTTTGGTCACTCAGATCCACCACACAGTACGTTCAAAGGCCGACAAATCTTGCTCGCCATCATGTCATTAATGGTGAGCGTATCTATGTTTTGCAACTGTTACACATGGCAGAGATGGGATGTTTTTTTTCTTACATTAAGTGTCATCATCGCTACAATCTCATTGACTCAATTGATTTACGGTGTGGATGGGATTGGAGCTGGCTCTGTTTTATGGATAGCCATTTTGGGATCTGCTTGGGGAATCAACGGTCTATGTTTTGATATTACATCAAGATTAACCATTTGTACTTTCTTTATCATCACAATATTTCAAATAGCGTTTACGTCAGAAATTTATAATGACGAAACGAAACTTTCTGAGAAAAAATTACTGGCTTCAATTAAAGATGATTTCCAGAAACTACACTATTATTAGATTTTATATTATATTAATAAACCACCATGTTTAATAGATTCAAAATTTGATGTTATTATATCCTTTAACAAAAATAGATTCACTTATTATATCCTAAGTGATCGTGAGACGATAATACTCTTTGTTCAACCCATCTTCTGGTTGAACAGAATCAATATTAGGGTTGGAAAGTGCATCTCACGCGCCCCCAAATTTTCTCCCAACCCTAATCAAACTCGAGCTCCAATACTGGTCCGTGCTTCGCCTCTCCGGTCTCCGGCGCTTCTCGTTGTGGCCGTGAGAGGGCACCATAGGTTCTCTGCTTTGTGGCTGGCTCTATTCCGGTAGGCGATTTGTCGAGAGTTGAGACAGATATGGCGGTGTTTTCTTCGGAAGCTCCATTTCGCGAAAGTTCG
>OVAQ01002144.1:0-13548 GCA_900406345.1 Erysimum cheiri | reverse complement strand
TTAATACCCAATAAACAAATCCTCCTAATCTTAACAAACGTGAAGCATAAATTACACCGCGGTGTACCGCGGGTCACTATCTAGTACGTACTCTTATATTTGATTACAAATCAAGTTTCCAAATCCCATTTGTCTACTTGATTATGTACTCTTCCCAAAAAACCTAAGCCGTGTGTAATGATCATGTAGAGACCAATTGAGTGAGAGTTATAGGAGATGAGTATTGTGAATCACCAGTTAACATAAGATCGACGATGGTCCGAGCAGCAGCTTCTGTGGGATGACCGTAGCGATCCCAAAAGAGATATTTGGTTCTGTCTGAACATAACTTTGCGAAAGGAAGACAAGGAAGGTCCGCGTTTAATTTGCCATTTCCACAACACGCTGATGTCACGTCAGCAAAACCTGAAAATATAAATTAAAAACGTCAGGGATTTTGTTTTTCTGTGTTAGAGATTACACGTTAGTTCGATCTTGTTTGCTAGTGATAACTTTTTCTTCTTCTATTGTATCTCCACTTTGGTTTGGTACGTGGATCATGTGTGTCCCCTCTTTTTTATAGTGATTCCACTTTGGAACTTTCGGTTTCTTAGCATTTGTGTTTCTTTTTTCCCTATCTAGTCAACATACATGTAGATTTCAGAAGTTCTTTTTCATCATTTTTGGGGAAAAATTGGGGCATATTGATTTTTTTTATATAAAAAAAGATGATAAAAAAATCAAAGCATTTTCAAATAAAATAATTGGAGAATTCTTTTCAACTAATATGTTAAATCAAACATCAAATAGATGACTAGATCTTTTTAACAGATTTTCAGAATAATAAACAAAATAAAACATATATAATTGAAAGAAAAATAAAGTTTGTTCTATATAAATTGAAAATAATTTGTATATATTCCTATATTTTTATTTAATTAACAATAAAGCTAATGTTTATTTATCAATTTAGTGACATGCGGTATGAAGGGTTAATTTGGTTTATGTCTCACAATTGTTATAAACATTGTTTGATTCGGTTTTTTTTTTCTCTCTAAATTTTAAAACCTAAAATATAGAAACGTACCGTAACGAGCAGGGTTGGAGATAATGTCATGTACAGACTTGAAATTATCAAAGTAAGTGTAAGTCATTGAGCTTTGCAACTCTTGTTTGAGTTGTTGCAGCATCTTTACTAGAGCTTCGTTGTACAAAGAGGACCACATGTTTGCCTCTTGGTCACATTCATGGATCGTCGAGTTTTTCGCTCTTCTTCCTGGTGTACACCCGATCTGTGCTATCCCGATTATAAGGAATCTACGCGCTCCACTATCGTGAATTCTCTGTTGATACAATTTCTCGATTAATTCAATCAATTTCTAAAGATATAACCAAGAACACAAGTGTTTGATATTAAAAATTTTTGTTTACCTTTAATTGCTCTTTGAGCTTATCAGCCATTGATTGTGTGTATTGTTGAGGATTGTTTTGTTGTCGAAGTTTGAACGATCTAAAGTAGTCGAAAAGATCGTTACTTCCTATGACAACAGTGAATAGAGATTTGGACAGGTGAACTTGTGCTTCGGATGGTCCAAGCTGACTCGTGAGATCTTTATGGATAGAGAGCCAATGGTTTACTTGCTTTGATAAAGGAATAGTTTGCCCCTGCCACATACAATTTAAACGATTAACAAACCTAAAACAAATTGCGGGGATAGCTCAGTTGGGAGAGCGTCAGACTGAAGATCTGAAGGTCGCGTGTTCGATCCACGCTCACCGCATTCTTTAAGTTTATTTTTTGGTAAATTTTAAATTTTCTGTTTACTTATATTATTTGTGCTTGAAGGTTGAAACCAAAAATGAAGGAGATATTTGTACTTATTTATAGTTATAAACTTACAGGTTTTTGGTCGGAACTGTTAAAGATTCCGGCTCCACCGGAAGCAAAATTCACACCTGTCACGGCGGCAGATTTTCTCTTCCTCCTTTTTAGTAGGCCTTTAAGTGAGAGATACGGAGGCGGTAACGGTAAACCAAATTTCTCAGCTAAGAAACCAAAAAAAAACAAAAACAAAAAAATTAATCCCAAAAATTCACAACTCTCGTACATGAAATTCGATCGTTATGTCATAGTTTACAAACATTGATGCGTCCACAAGTAATTTAATTGCTAGAACTACGTTTTATCCTTTTAAAAATTCTATATTTTCAACGTCAGACCATCTCTTTAATAATTATGAGTGAGTATAATTTGTATGGCCAGCACGTCACACTATCTAAATCGAACCAATCATGGCCTGGCATAACATACAAACACTAGTCATTTTTATTGCATATCAAACAAAAAAATGTCACCGGAGGATAATAACTTTAAAAAAAACTCACCGATAACATCGGCGGCGTTCTTGCCGTTACAGAATCTTCCGGTGGATTTCTTCTTCGGAAAATCGACGCCGTTATGTGGATAATTAGCTTTGGCTATTGAAAATGGTAAGTAATTATTGTTTCCGGCATCAACCAACGAATCTCCGAACACGTATACTCCAGGAACCGAAGCTAATTTCCCGGTCGCTGCTTCTAAACCGGGAAATGAATCGAACCGGAGTAAACCGAGGAAGAGGAGAAAGATGGTGAGGAACGGAGCGTTGTTCGTCGGCATGTTTTTATTTTTTCCGGCGAACTCTTTTAAGTTTGGCTTTATTGCTCCGAGGCTCTTAGAGTTTGTAAGAGAGATGTAAAGATACTATGGATAATATAGAGAGAAGAAGTACGTGAATTTGACGTTAAATTTTTTACAAAATTAGAAAAATAAAATAAAAGACTCATAATGTGAAACGAAGGAAATTTTTAAATGAAGTGTATAGGCAGCTTCTCTTGTCAGACAGATCATGTCACTAGTACTATGGTGTTTCCTGCGCCTGTTATGGCAATTTGCCAATTTCGAATTTGTTACAGTATGATTTGTCATTTCATGAAACGATTTTAAAAATCGTTATAAGCGCGTAATATTTGTAAGGAAAGCCAGATTTATTTTTAATTTTACTAAACTCTTTTCTCTTTTCAATAAACCAATCTCTTTCTTTTCCTTCCACGGACCTTAATTTCAATGCATGATAGATACTTTTTATGGGACCTTTGTTTTCTTAAATATAAGTATATGATTTGATATTTCATGTGACAACTATTTTTAAAAGAAAAATATAAATTTGTTTAGAATAACACACCCCTACACGTCGTTCGTCTTTTTCAAGTTCAACTTTTTCTTCACGCTGATTTTTCGTTTGTTAAATTATTTTAACATAAATTTCGTTTGTTCATGTAGTTTCTATAATTTCACGTACAGAGAACTTAATACATTTGAATAATAAAGAAAAAAAAAGCCATTGTTTTAAAAGGTTGTTACAAATTCAGCAGTTGACACAAACACAATCATGAAATCTCCATTATTCAGCGGTTGACCAAATGATTATATATTTTTATACCATCAAAAATGAGAAGTACAAACTACAAACTCTATACGTGCAATTTCCCTTTCTTTAGGTTTCCATCTCTATATAAGGAAGGTAATCTTCTGACGAATGGATTAACAAACTATGCCTTTTCCTTTTCTTTAGGTTTCCATTTGTTAGATGTTATGCCAGACACTCGTAGTTCGATTGATTTGGAGGACTCTAATGAGACTGCACGCCCAAAAAATGTCTGATTGTAATTTGTTTTTTCTTATTTAATAAATTTGGGGGACCATCTGTTCCCCATCTTCTATTAAAAAAAAACTCTATATCTGCAATTTCATACCATCAAAAAGTAACTTCATTTTGCAATTTCAGATTTGATATATTGACATTTAATGACATTTAATGAGATCTTCTCAAGTCTCGATACCATGTTCAAAAAATAACAGATCATCATGTAGCTAGAAACATATCTAATGACATCTCAAGTTGATACTATACGGTATGTTCACTAAGTAACAAATCAATGGTGATCTGTACGTATAAGAACGTCTAACCACTGTTTTCTTATAATTAATTATACATATTTTAATGGCTTGGAAGTCACGATATCTAAATTACTAAATAAATATCATCATTTCACGAGTCATGACCCATCGTGGCTTGACATCCCACACACTCCCAATTTCATTTCAAAGAAAAACAAAATTTCGCCGGAGAAAAATGTTCAACGCTGATAAATGATAATAAACCTTTGGAGACGACGAGACAAACTAGCTAAACCGGGACCAATTTTCCGGTCACTGCTGTTCAATCGGGAAATTAACTAAAGCGGTAGAAACCGAGCTAGGAAGAGGAACATGTTGAGGAAGAGTGTATTGCAAGGAAGCTCAGGCTTCTACTTACGATTATTATACTCATCAGTCAAGGATGTTGCATGTGATAAGTCCATCTTTCCGGAATTCTGGTACCGGTTTATGAAGTTGTGGTTTAGAATATATCATTAAATTAACTAAATTGTAAACTGAGAAACATTATATAAACTAATATTATCTTTTTTTATATTTCATTGGAAACATGTTTAGTACGTATATTTGATTACAAATCAAGTCTCCAAACCCCATTTGTCTACTTGATTATCTACTCNCAAAAAAAAAAAAAAAAAAACCGTGTGCACTGATCATGTAGAGACCAATTGAGTGAGAGTTATAGGAGATGAGTATTGTGAATCATCAGTTAACATAAGATCGACGATGGTCCGAGCAGCAGTTTCTGTAGGATGACCGTAGCGATCCCAAAAGAGATATTTGGTTCTGTCTGTACATAACTTTGCTAAAGGAAGACAAGGAAGGTCCGCGTTTAATTCGCCATTTCCACAACACGCTGATGTCACGTCAGCAAAACCTGAAATTAGAAACACGTCAGCGATTTTGTTTTTCTGTGTGAGAGATTACACGTTAGTTCGATCGTGTTTGCTTATAACTTTTTCTTCTTCTAGTATCACCACTTTGGTTTGGTACGTGGATCATGTGTGTCCCTCATTTCTTATTGTGATATGAACGGTTTAATTTGGTTTATGTTTCACAATTGTAATAAATATTGTTTGATTCGGTTTGGTTATTTATCTCTAAATTTTAAAACCTAAAATATAAAAACGTACCGTAACGGGCAGGGTTGGAGATAATGTCATGTACAGACTTGAAATTATCAAAATAAGTGTAAGTCATTGAGCTTTGCAACTCTTGTTTGAGTTGTTGAAGCATCTTGACTAGAGCTTCGTTGTACAAAGAGCACCACATGTTCACCTCTTGGTCACATTCATGGATCGAGTTTTTCGCTCTTATTCCTGGTGTACATCCGATCTGTGCTACCCCGATTATTAGGAATCTGCGCGCTCCACTATCGTGAATTCTCTGTTGATACAATTTTTCGATTAATTCAATCAACTTCTAAGATGTAAGCAAGAACACAAGTGCTTGATATATTCAATTTTTTGTTTACCTTTAATTGCTCTTTGAGTTTATCAGCCATTGATTGTGTGTATTGTTGACCATTGCTTTGTTGTCGGAGTTTGAACGATCCAAAGTAGTCAAAAAGATCGTTACTTCCTATAACAACAGTGAATAGAGATTTGGATAGGTGAATTTGTGCTTCGGATGGTCCAAGCTGGCTCGTGAGATCTTTAAGGATAGATAGCCAGTGGTTTACTTGCTTTGATAAAGGTATAGCTTGTCCCTGCCACATATAATTGTAACGATTAACGAATCAATAACAAATTGGTAGAGCGTCGGATTGAAGATCTGAAGGTCGCGTTGAACACTCACCGCATATTTTGATTTTTTTTTTTTTTTTTTTTTAGCAAATTTTATAGTTTATTTTCTGTTTACTTAGATTATTAAATAAATTATTCCCTGCTGATGAATGAAGGAGATATTTGTGCCCAACTTTCGGTTTGAAATTAAAGCTGACCATCGAATCAATACTCTATTTCATTCTTTTCCAGAATTTTTAAAACTATTTCATTCACCCAATTATTCCTTCAATATATTATGGTAAAATAATATTTAGATAATTATTTTTATAGTTAAAAACTTACAAGTTTTTGGTCGGAACTGTTAAAGATTCCGGCTCCACCGGAAGCAAAATTCACACCTGTCACGGCCGCAGATTTTCTCTCCTCCCTTTTTAGTATGCTTCTAAGTGAGAGATACGGAGGCGGTAGTGGTAAACCAAATTTCTCAGCTAAGCGACCACAAAAACAAAATTAATCCCAAAAATTCACAACTCTTCGTACATGAAATTCGTTATGTCATTAGCAACAATTTTGAATTACAAACATTGACGACCACAACTAATTTAATTGTTAGTAATACGTGTAATTTCTCCTTTTAAAATTCTATATTTTCAACGTCTGGCCATTTTTTTTTAATATAATTATAAGTGAGTACTATAATTTGTATGGCCAGCACGTCACACTATCTAAAATCGAACCAATCGTGGCCTGACATAACATACCAACAATAGTAATTTCATTGCACACAAAAAAAAATATGAAACCGGAAAAAACAAAACTCACCGATAGCATCGGCGGCGTTCTTGCCGTTACAGAATCTTCCGGTGGGTTTCTTGTTCGGAAAATCGACGCCGTTACGTGGATAATTAGCTTTGGATATTGAAGCTGGTAAGTAATTATTGTTTCCGGCATCAACCAACGAATCTCCGAACACGTATACTCCAGGAATCGAAGCTAATTTTCCGGTCGCTGCTTGTAAACCGAGAAATGAATCGAACCGGAGTAAACCGAGGAAGAGGAGAAAGATAGTGAGGAATGGTGTGTTGTTCGTCGGCATGTTTCTATTTTGTCCGGCGAAACTCTTTTAGTTTGGCTTTGTTGCTCCGAGGCTCTTGGAGTTTGTAAGAAGATGTAAACTTGGTGTGGTTTATATAGAGAGAAGAGAAATGTGAATTTGACGTTAGAATTTTTACAAAATTAAAATAAAATAAAAATAAAGACTGTTAATGTGAAAAGAGGAAATTTTTTAAATGAAGTGTATAGGCAGCTTCTTTTGTTGTCATTGTCAGACAGATCATGTCAGTAGTGGTATGGTGTTTCCTGCGCCTGTTATGGAAATTTTAAATTTGTTACAGTATGTTGCACTGAAAAGTGAAAACAATAGATTTGAACCATTTTATTCAGGGTAATATTAGTAGATGATTAAATTTAGTGTCAAAAACACTTTGGTAAATAATTTTTTTAAAGGTTGTGAAAAATAAAAAATACTCTCAAAACAAAAGATAAAACTGCAGCAGGTATTAAAATATGAAATAAATAATAATAACATGCATGGAATCTAAAAAGAAGATAATTAAGACTAGAATTCTGGTGTGACAATGAGAGAAAGAATCAATGTCATTTAAGAAAATAGGTCATATTGAAAAGAAAACCGAATTATTTATAAAAATAATCTTTTTTTTTAAGAAGTAACATGTAATCGTAATCAATAACGTGTAATACAAAAAATAGTATGTTACAAAAAAAAATGACGAATATTACAAAAAAAGAATATGATATTTGATGACAATTATTCCAAGAGACATTGAGATTTGGCGAGATAAAGAGAGGATATCGTAATTTGCAAGGAATTGGAGGAGCTCATGGAAGAGGAGACCATAATTGACAAAGAATTAGAGGAACCCATGGAAACAGAGAAGATTTACGAGAGTAGTGGTGAAGATGTAATTCGAAGAGAGAGATTCGGAGGTGCAGTAATCCGACAAAAAGCGTGAAAGAAAAAAAATTCAGTAATGGTGGCTTTGTAATCTTAAAATAAATTTGATTATCCAGTAAAAGAAAAAAGAATAGGAGATAAACCAAAAAAGGATAAAAGTATGAAGATAACAACAAATGAGAAAGAAAGGAGAGAGATAACAACAAAATAAGAGGAAAAGAAAAGAGAGATTCGTCGCGCAAAATGGAAAAAAAAAACCAGCGATAGAGATCCATAGCAAAATTTTAATGAAGATTCTTTGTTTACCATTTGAAAAAAATTCTAAAAGCTCCGTAGCAAAATAGACACTATTTAGTTAAAATGTTAAATTTTTAATTTTTTTTACGGTTTAGATTATTTAGTGCATATTCCCTTTTATTTATATATATCATCTTTGCATTTAAATCATAGTATTTTATTTATTGCTCTAATTTTATCAAACTGATATATTGTTATTTTATTTTGATTTTAATGTGAATTTCATTAGAAACAAGAATGTCGTTATCACTTATAATAAGCTTAACCATGGTCATTCTTTTGCTCTCCAAAACAAATAGCGGAAAACCAAAAAAAATTAAGAGTTTCTTCACTATTTTATTGTGCTATATATATAGAAATTTATTGAGTTCTACTTTTATGAATAAAATTTCTTACGTTTCAAATTGTTATTAGGTTTATTGTGCTTTTTATTAAGGTATTTAATTATATAAAAATATTGAGTTGTTTCACAATTAATATTGTTTCCATTCCAAACTGATAAATGTTTTGGTATTATTCACAAATTTATATTTCTAATTTTGATTAATATAAATATGGATAAATTTACGATTACAAATAGTTTTTCATATATGTTAAAACTAAAAACATCTAGTGATTGGAAACCGAAAAAGTAGTTTATAATATAAATTATTTTTACTAGTAAAGTCTAATTTACTACATCATCGTCCTATATAATTAGTTACTATCATGCGAATCCGACCAAAAAAAAAAGTTACTATCATGCGAATTATCATTATGTGGTGATATAAAAGTTGGATTTTGGACAAATTTTTGAATATGAAGATTGGGTTTGATCCGAAATGTAATCATCGTGAGATACACGATCATTCTAAATTATTATTTTTGGTATGACATTGTCGATTATTTTATTTTGCTAAAAGTAGTCAAACTTCTGGATGTTTTATCGTTCCAAGCTATATAATAATAATATCATTTTTTTGTTTTTGGGCAAATAATAATATTTTTATAACCACTCATAGGTGAACAGTGGTAGGAAAGATTTCGGATTGAGGATGAAATTTTCAATAATCCCGGATTCGAATCCCCACGGTTGCAAACACCTTAAGTGGCCACCGCAGACAATTTAAAATCGGGCTATGCGGCCTCTAGGAACTACTCTTGCCGTCTTCGGGACGCACGCAATGGGCTAGTCTAGACCCATTGATCTTGGAATACCTGGTTATCCAAAAAAAAATAAAAAAATAATAATAATAATAATATCTTTATGGATGTTCTTTCTTGCACTAAAGTTGTGATGTGCACCACTAAAACTCCCATCGTATGTATTGTAGCCCATGCAATCTCATCCCCTTTCCATTATCCTAGATAAATTAAATATTTTATGTAACTTATTATTGGCGTGTCGATTGAATGATAGAGATATGAGTCAAACAATATCGACGAGGAACGCGTCTATCGTTAACGAATAATTACATAAAGTAAAACTTCTGAGACAAAACAAATCTAACTCTGACCCGAATAAGTTTGGTCGGTTAGGGGAAATTTGGGTGATTAGATTATTACATATAGGCTTAGGTGTTTAGAATTAGGCTCATAAGCCTCATCAAATTAACTGATTTAAAAACCACTGTAATTCAAGCATGTCGTTCTTGTATATTTGCAAGATGTCAAATTAAGTCATTATTACTTCATAAATATATCACGGAAAGTCACAGTAATTCATCACAATGAATAAAATAAAAAACATGCATTACGGTTCACCAAGTTCATACTACTTGTTATTATTTGTCAGATCAATAAAGGAAGAAGAAATGATTTGTCACTTCATGAACTGATTTTAAGAATCATCATTATAAACGCGTAATATTTGTAAGGAAAGTCAAATTTATTTTATGTTGCTAAACTCTTTTTTCTCCCCAATAAATCATATATTCTTTTTCTTTTCCCTCCACGGACGTTAAATTATTTCCACGATACTTTTTCTGGGACCTTTTTATTTTTTTTCTTAAATAAGTATATAATTTGATATTTCATGTGACAACTATTATAAAAAGAAAAAGTATAAATTTATTTAGAATTAACACACTTTTATACCGTCCCACACGTCGTTCAATTTTTTAAGTTCAAATTTTTCTTCTACGCTAATTTTTCGTTTGTTAATTTGTTTAACATAAATTTCGTTTGTTCAAGTAAGTTCTATAATTTCACAGAGAACTAATAGTACATTTGAATTAAAAAAAAAAACCCATTGTTTTAAAAGATTGTTACAAATTCAGCAGTTGACACAATCATGAAAACTCCATTATTCAGCAGTTGACCGAATGATTAAATAATTTTATACCATCAAAACAGAGAAGTACAAACTACAAACTCTATACCTGCAATTTCAGATTCGATATACAAAGTAACTTCATTTTTTGCAATTCCAGATTTGATAACACTTTAGAACAAGAAAAACTATGAATGAAATGAAGTCTCTTTAATTGTTGTAGGTGGGCACTGTCAGTTTGTCACCGTGTCAACTAGGCTTATCACCACTATGCAAAAACTCCAGATATTGCGACAACTAGGCTAATCCCCACTATGCAAAAATTCCAGATATTGCGAGAAAGACCGTAAATGAAGAAATTAATTGATTGCATTCACATAAATAAGAACAACAGAAACAGATTGACCAGAAAAAAAAAAAGAAATCGTTCATACACACCCCACCCATATCGACGAGATAAGATATATCTAGTATTCTGATATATAATTTAGAAAACAAACAAATTATAAAACCGGATAATCCAATTGCAATTTACAAATATATGTTATTTTACTATTTCCTCTTAAAATATATTCGTAAAATTGTTTCGTATAGTCGAGAATAACTTTGTAATATTTTATTTTATTTTATTTTTGTCGAGAACGACTTTTAAAAATATATGTTTTCTTTCAACGACTTTATAAATATTTTGTATCCACGAGTTTATACTTTGACCGCATCATTTTAAAAAAATTTCAATAACAAATATCCAGCTAGAAGATTTGTACTATTTAGAGCTGGTTATACTTTCGAGTACTGTTAAATATTTCGTGTACGCAGTAGGCTAATGCAACTGCATATACACGCTATATATCAAATTATCACTCAGTTTTGTCTTTAACTAGCAAATTTTACAAAATTTTGTTTATCAAAANAAAAAAAAAAAAAAAAAAAAAAGCTAGCAAATTTTGAATACAAATTTATCATCTAAATTAGCACCTTCTTCAAGTTTGACCCAAAAAATATATTAGCACCTTATTAAACATCTCATTAGGACTATTTAATTTGATTTGAATCTTCGATATAAAAATTTAAGTTTTTGACCTAAAAAATATTTAAAAATTAAGAAAAAAACGATTTGTCCACCATTAAGTTTTCCAAAGTTTGGATTTCAGTTTGACGTCGGTATATTAATCTATAGAAAAATGCCAAAACATATCAGTCTTTTGGAAGATTTGCAAATAAGTACAAACTTTATTTGTCTTTCCGAAATAATTGATTTTATTTATATTCGGGTATAAATAACATCAAAAGACTAGTTTAAATTTTGGTATATTTTGGTACGGTAAAATAGATTAGGACACTTTGACCTAAACTAACTCCTAATATATTGCAGAGTACTGTACGTTTGTGTGTGGCATTGTCTAAATGAAATATTAATGAACAAAATTGCCAATTAATATTATTGTGTAGTTCTTTGTAACTATAATTACTTGTATACTACCAATTATTACTTCTATACATAACATGTACACATAAAATATGCATACAACTACGGCCTACCTGTCATTCTAATATCTAACAGTGATTAAGTTAGAGGACACAGTCACTAATTGATTCATCAATTAACGAATCAAAATATTAATTAACGGATCTATATATATCATAAACAAATGTGAATATAGATAAGTTGGCACCTTGCCACCTTGGGCAATAGATTTCACCGTAAAACGAGGGATTTTCGATGACTCATCTCATATCGATCGGTTCGTTTGCAACTCCTCTGACTCTGTTTAATATTTAAAACTTTACGTTCATACGTTGAATGTTTGATATTCATGATTAGTCTGGTACATGCAATCACATATGAAATTATAATAAATCTTTTGATTGTTGCCACCGATCACCATTGATATCATATTATACTTTGCTTGGTTTTTTTTTATATAGGATGCTTTAGCTAAAAGGCAAGAAGATTATAAAATTACACAATTTTTTTGTGCATTTTTTTCTATATAAAAACATAATTCAATATACTGTAACTAAAAAAGTCAAATCAATATTTAAAATAACTCAGCCAAATAAAATTAAATGAAGTTTATAAATAGCCAAAATTCTGTGTACTGTAGTTACTTTTAAGTTTTAAGGCTCGGTTATAGTTTGGATTATGGTTGAGTTAGGGTCTTGGGTCATTTACCTTCGTGGGCTTTATTGTTTTGTTGCTCTCAAATTAAAGGTTGAGAGTTAATCTTCAAAACCAAGCCCAGTAATAGTATGAAAACAATTAAACAAATAGATCAAATATTACTCAAGTGGTAAGCTTACTCTAGTATCGGCCATAAAATTAGCTAGATACGATTAAACGTTTTTATAAATTGTTAAAAATCAAATGCCACATTAGCTCAAGAACATTATCTTCCAATTAAAAACAATGTTTTGGTTTAAGATTAGGGAAAATTAAGCTACACTATATGGGTCACACATCCAGGCTAATTAAATGTTTTAGAAACTACACGAACAATCTTCTTTAAATGGATTCATTTCAGTTATCTCAATCTTCTTCAAATGATTTTGGAAAAAAGTAAAAACATTTAAAGTGTTCATTTACATCAAAGAGAAATTTGGTTGACATGTAATAAATTGTGTTGTTGAAGATCAGAACTCAGAACTCAGATAATGTTCTGATGATTGTGGGGCCCGCTAATATTATCTCCTCCCTATCTTCTAAATCGTCAGATTCTCTCGATGTTAATGTAACTGGACGGCTTGGATTGAATTCAAATTCCAAACACAAAAATCTTTTGTCTTACTGTTAACAACTACTCCACTAATCAATTATCGCAAAAATTCAACCATGTTGTAGTTTGCCGACTCGATTTCGACTTTTCATTCACTACAAATAGTTTTGGCTTTGACTATATATAAAATATTACGGTTATTATTATTTATTAAAATAGTTTCAGCATATATTATTAGAGAGAAAAATATTTTAAACTCTTATCGCTGACGCCGTTTGGAGTTTTGCATATCACGCGTGACTTGTGGCGCGTTCAAGAGTAACTTTTGGGGAATCTCAACATATTGGGAAAACTTTTCATTTTCTCGTCATAACATAAATGTCCATTGAAAAATCCTCTTTTTTTTTTGTTTCCTTATGTAAAACAACAAAAATTATTGATTTGCAAGTATGAAAAATCCTCTATTTTTTTTGTTTCCTTATGTAAAACAACAAAAATTATTGATTTGTATTAGGGTCAAGTATTGTGGGGCCATCAAAAACCGTTTATGAAGAGAAGCCCGCAAAACCCAAACCGAAGAAAATTCTAGATCTCCATATTACTTCTTGTACAAGTATTACCAT
>OVAQ01002143.1:0-14036 GCA_900406345.1 Erysimum cheiri | reverse complement strand
CCTCCGTTACATCTCAGACCTCGCCGACACCACTACCAAGGTTTTATCTCTGAAGATAAAACGACATATAAAGGAACCGATAACCTTGGATCCGCAATCGTTTGTGTTCCTTCCTCTGCAATTAAAAGAGCAATTATACTGCAGACCTTTCCTTACCGAAATCAAGGTGAGTTTCTCGAGTACTCACTCAATCGACGAAATCGTTTACTATTATTTTTTTTCAATTTTTTTTTTTTTTTTAAAGCTGATGTGTCAACACAAGGGATGCTGACGTATCAACCCCTTGTGAGACACAAAATGAGTCTTTATAGTATAGATATTTGTTAACATGATTGCTTTTCCAGTCTTTGATTTCAGATTAATTATTATTGAATTAAAAACATGGATTTTTGTGGGATGGATGGAGTATTGAATTAAAAATAAAATATAAAGATATATTTTCTTTATGTCATAAAAAAGTGTCATTTAAAATTTTGTTTTGTTTCACAAATAATATCGTTTTATAGTTTTAGTGAAGATTTTTAAATTAAATCTTAATTTTATTCAATTTTCAATTTATATATTAAATAGAGAAAAAAATTATTTTAATATACTAAAGTAAAACAAAAAAAAAACCTTTATATGGAAAAGGATAGAATGATACATCAGATACATTAAAATTACTATTTATGAAAATCAAATATTCAAAATACTTCAAGAAATATAAACCACAGACGAGAATGTCAAAAGAAAAACCGAAACACCACAAACGATAATAGTAAAAGAGATCTATCCGGTCAGACATCGACGATCCTGACAAGTATATAAAATCCCTTCAAGGCTTCTTCATCTGTTTTAGTTTTTAAAGTAAATAAATAAATAATTTTTTCTCTTCTTTTCTTTTTAATTTTGTAATAGAAAAAATAAAATAATAAATGATGGGTTACATTTTTCGGTCCCTGGTTGCATTACTTGTAGTTTTTGCCGCACCGGTAGTTCTAGCCGACGATATAACTCCTATTCCCGCGGACAAAGCTGAAGTTGAGCCATGGTTCAAGGCCAATGTTCAACCCTTTTCCGTGAGACGAGGCACACTCGACCCCGCCCTCGAAGCTGCTGAAGCCTCACGGCGTATCATTACCGTAAGGAAATCACAAGTTTATTATTATATGCATAAGATTATTCACGTTATACTTCATTTTCGGTTAGTTGGATCTGTTCAGATAAAATTAAAAAATAGTTAAACACAAACAATTTCTTGCATAAGATTATTCACGTTATACTTCATTTGGTACGGTTTTACTGCATGTCTTATTTTGGGTTATATATATCACTTTAACCGAATTGGACACAAATGAATGCATACTATTAATTCCAATGCAGGTGAATCAAAATGGAGGAGGCGATTTTAGGACAATAAACGAAGCGATCAAGAGTATTCCGACAGCAAACAAGAACCGTGTGATCATCAAGTTGGCTCCTGGTGTATACAATGAGAAAGTCACAGTCGACGTAGGCCGACCATTCGTTACATTGCTTGGTAAACCTGGTGCGGAAACCAACTTGACTTTCCACGGAACGGCCGCTAAATACGGCACCGTAGAGAGTGCTACGCTTATCGTCTGGGCCGTATATTTTATGGCAGCCAACCTAAACATTAAAGTATGCATACCTTCTTAAATCTCAATACTATATTACGTTAAGGATTAGTTGGAATTAATGATGAAATTTTCTATATCCTATAGAATACTGCTCCAATGCCGAAACCAGGTACACAAGGACAAGCTCTAGCTATGAGGATCAACGCCGATAAGGCTGCTTTCTACAACTGCAAATTCTATGGTTTTCAGGACACTCTTTGTGACGATAGAGGCAACCACTTCTTTAAGAACTGTTACATCGAAGGAACCTATGATTTTATTTTCGGAAGAGGAGCTTCCTTGTACTTGGTATGTGTATACTTAATTTTCATTATTTTGATATCTTTTTAACACACACATATATATAGAAATAACCCCTCACGTGCGAAATTATAGAATATCCCCTTTAAGATCAAACAATTCCATCGAATTGAGTATGATTGTATGTGTGATAGCATCTACTATACCAGGAATATCAATGAACCCGATTATTGCGATTACTCAGGATACCTTTTTTAGCTTCTAGAATCTATTTCTTAGTTCAAATATATATATATATATATATATATATATATATATGACTGATAATTACGACGTGTTTTATTTATTTGATCCATAGAATACACAATTGCATGCTGTTGGAACCGGATTAAGAGTGATCACGGCGCACAATCGACAAGATCCGAACCAGCAAAACGGGTTTTCGTTCGTGCATTGTAAGGTTACTGGAGTTGGAACCGGGATCTACTTGGGCAGGGCTTGGATGAGCCACCCTAAGGTCGTCTATGCCTACACTGAGATGTCTAGTGTCGTCAATCCATCTGGATGGCAAGAGAACAGGGTGCGCGAGCATGACAAGTAAGTCTATCAATTTCACACTATATATGATTAATTATGTAAATGTCAAGTGTTCGAGATCCCTATTTGAAAATGATAAGAAACCAACACTAGAGTATAAGAAATAAGGGCCACTTTAATCATTTCCAATTTGTTAAGTTAAAAAGTCATAATTTTCACATAGAGACATTGTAATAAATCTTTTTTTTTAAAGGTTTAAATTTGATTTTTGTGACAGTGTGAACCAGCCTGTAGTTAACAGTTAAAATTTAAAACAAAAATGACTATATTTAAGCTGTCAAAAATATTTTTATATGGAGATGTTTAAAATCGATCCAATTTTTCTAGAAATATTTTGTTCAGAATAGAACTTGACCGGCTCGATCTTTAGGCTTTTGACCTTGTACGTATAACATTTCTTGGTTTTATGAATGATAGGACGGTGTTCTATGGAGAATACATGTGCACGGGACCAGGATCACACAAAGCGAAGAGAGTGGCACACACACAAGAAATTGACAACAAAGAAGCTAACCATTTTCTTTCCCTCGGCTACATCAAAGGCTCCAAATGGCTTCTCCCTCCTCCCGCTTTCTAAACCACACCCTTTCATAACTAAAATTCTATAATTTTCACTAATTAATACAATTGTACGTTTTATTTTCGAAGAATCCTCTCTTCCGGTTTATGATGGAGGAGTAGAGACTTGTGTAGTTTTGGTTTCATTATGATAAAATACGTCACGGTTCACAACTGCCAAGCGGATATGAGTTCAGACATATAGATTATTGATGAACAAACTAAAATTCTTTTTTAAATTTGGTTGGTTGGACATGAATCTACCAATAGTTTTAATGTGTAACAAATATGATCTGAGAGTGATGCGACTGATCATTAGTGTTATGAATCAGTTGCCAATACTTTTTAATTAATGATCATATGATTTGGGAACGATTTGTAACCAAATTTAGTAAAGTGGACATTAACTGTTCTTTCTGCTTGTTTAATTAATATTCAATGTATTTTTAACTATTTAGCTTCGATTATCAAAACAAACACGTGATTCTACAATTTTCTTGTCAAAACATAATTCCACTAATTTTATGCCAAATACATACTTTCGTAGCTTTTAGAAAACTTTTAATGCAATATTAAGAATCATGTTTTGCTAAGAAATTGTAAGCTTGTGTTTTTCACAAAAATACTTAAGAATCACATTTTTAGCCGAATCTATAGTTTTAGGTTTGGTTGGTAATTGTATAATCAAAAATTTTGGAATTTATAGTTTAGGTGCAAATTGTCTGATCTTTAATCACTTTTTTTTTGAAAGAGATGAACTTTTTTTTTTTTTAATAAAAGAAATGAAAGAGATGAACTTTAACACTTGACAATTGACGTTAACGTATATACAGTAGAAAATAAAACAAAACAAAACATTAATAGAAATCTTTTTGGAGGAGTCAATTTTCAACATGTTGACTTTGCCAACTGTAAACTTTCCTTTTCGTAGATGTGTGATGGATGAATTAACAAATTTAAGTACCGAAAAATTACTGAATTTGTATTTGTAACAAAATCAGATATTGAAAATGCTTCAAGAAACATAAACCACAAACGAGAATAGTAAAAATAACATCTGTCCAGTCAACCATGGACGAGCAAAGCAAGTATAAAAACGCCTTGAATGCTTCTTCATTTCATCCATTTTTAAAGTAAATAAGATATTAGTAACACGTAGTTTTTTTTTTTCTTATCATTATTTTCTTTTATTTTGTAAAATAAATAAAAGAAAAATTAAAGATGGGTTACATTTCAATGGTTGCATTTGTTATCGTTTTTGTTTTACCGGTGGTTCTAGCCACCGATACAGATCCTATTCCAGAAAATAGAGCTCAAATCCCGCAATGGTTTAAAACCAACGTTAAACCCTATTCCCAGAGACGGGGAACACTAGACCCTGCCCTGGAGGCTGCTGAAGCATCGCGACTTATTATCACCGTAAGTTACTATATAATCCATTTTCGTTTGTTTTAATTCGAAACTTTTGATTTTTTAAAATATAATGAAGAACAAGTAAATAAAAAACCCAAAAGAAGAATCATATAAATTCGGTTTGATCCAGTATCTACTTTTTGGCAAACTATATTTTATTCTGATTTTCTTACAAAAACTAAAACAAAAATTTAAAAACTTGGTTCAGTTGGTCTTTCCGTTATAAAAAATGACACTGGATCGGTTTATTCATTCCCCGGTTTGATTATTGGATCAGATTTTTTTATATTTGTTTTGTTTCTGTTCATATCGATTTAACCGAATTAGACGTCCTTAAATACTTGAATAAATAAGTAAGTATACGATAATTCGAATGAAAAATGAAAATCTCATTGTAGGTGAATCAAAAAGGAGGCGGCAATTTTAAGACAATAAACGAAGCAATCAAGAGTATTCCGACAGGAAACAAGAACCGTGTGATCATCAAGTTGGCTCCTGGTATATACAATGAGAAGGTCACGATCGACATAGCTCGTCCATTCATTACATTGCTTGGTCAACCTGGGGCAGAAACGGTCTTGACTTACCACGGGACAGCCGCTAAGTACGGAACCGTAGAGAGTGCAACACTTATCATCTGGTCTGATTATTTCCAGGCAGCTAACCTCATCATTAAAGTATGTGATATATATTCGTTCTACGTTATTACATTTACTTCAAAAGATAATTTGCTACTAATCTAATGTATGTGTATATTTGATTTTGTTATTCTATAGAACACTGCTCCAATGCCAAAACCAGGTTCACAAGGACAAGCTCTAGCTATGAGGATCAACGGTGATAAGGCAGCTTTCTACAGCTGTAAATTCCATGGTTTTCAGGATACTCTTTGCGACGACAAAGGCAACCATTTCTTTAAGGACTGTTACATCGAAGGAACCTATGATTTTATCTTCGGAAGAGGAGCTTCCTTGTACTTGGTAACCTTAAATTATTAGATCTCTTTTAACATGAATTAAATATAGATATATAACATTATCTAATTATACATATATTTGTATATAAATCGACAGAATACGAAACTGCATGCTGTTGGAGATGGATTAAGAGTGATTACGGCACACGGTAGAGAAAGTGAGAAGGAACAAAACGGATTCACGTTCGTGCATTGCAAAGTCACTGGAACCGGAACCGGAATTTATTTGGGCCGGTCTTGGATGAGCCACCCGAAAGTCATCTATGCTTTCACAGAGATGACCAGCGTGGTCAACCCATCTGGCTGGAGGGAGAACTTCAATCGTGGATACGACAAGTAACATTTCATATCATCTCGTTTACATATATAACTCAATCAACTACATTTTCTATATCTGATTTTAAACCGAATTGGATACTGTGTGTTGCGTAAATGCAGGACGGTATTCTATGGAGAATACAAGTGTTTCGGACCAGGGTCACACATAGAGAAGAGAGTGCCTTACACACAAGATATTGACCAAAACGAAGTTAGGCCTTTCCTCACTCTTGGTTACATTAAGGGCTCCTCATGGCTACTTCCTCCTCCTAAATACTGAAATTTTTTTTAAGATAAAATATTGGTTGTAACTGTCCTTCATCATTATCAGCGAAATGTTCCCATCTTTATATTTTTTTGTATTGCTTGAGATATGAATTTGATCAAGATTTTTTTTTTTCTGTCTCTACACATATAAACTATAGTACTTCATTAGTAAATTTGATATATCTATAAATGAAACGAGATAATGTTAAGTCAAATTACATTCAGACACCATTGAGTTCATGATATGTATGAAGTACAAACAAAAGAAAAGAGTCCATCTCTGTCCATGATATGTTTTTATTATTTTTATAACAAAAAAAGTAGAGACGACAATATATATATATTAGTCATACACTACACAACATATTGTCTAGATTTCATCATTTTTATAGTTCTGGTTGCAAAAGTTAACTTATTTTTCGTATATACTTTAGGTTATGAATTAGCTTCGTCTTTCTTTCGTTTTTGTCGGCAGTGGCTTATTTAATCTTATAAGAGAGATGCATGCATAAAAAGTTTCAATTAATTAAAAAACCAATATATAGTCAAAAGATAAAACATAAAAAAAAACATTGGATATACACACCGACAAAGCCGCCGAGTAGCCGCGTCACAGCCAGGTCAGCAAAGAGTCGCCATCCAATATCAAACACCTTTTCAACGGCTCAGATAGCAACTTTATGCAAACGTGTGCTGGGTTTTGAGTCTGACTAAGATTCCGAATCTGGTTCTTACGATTTTAGACCATCCAATTTCAACGGCTCAGATTGTTTAGAACCATTAGTACGACTTTGTCCCTTCCGTAGGGAATCATGCCCCTTAATGAACTCATTCCTTGTTTTCCGCATCTCCTCGTGATAACATTGACGGTCAATATTTTTTCTCTCACGTTTTGTTGATTTATACATATATACATTTTGTTAAAGTTTTAAATATATTTTCGTTGGTCATATTCTACAGTATATTCGGATTAATTATTGTAATTGTCACCAATTATGGCGAGATGTTCCTAAAATGCCCTTTAATAGTATTTCCTTAATAATATTTGAAGAATGCAAGTCAATTATTGCACTAGATTCATGTTTTTTATTTGTTGTTTCTAACGTGGACCTTATGTAAGCAGGACTGTATGTTTATCCGTAAACTTGCTGTACTTTATGATAACATTAATGTAAATGTATTCCAAATATTAAAATGTCATTAAATGTCTAATTAGTCATACAATACAATTTTTGGGAAAAAATGTCATAGAATATAATTAACATAATAAAAGTCATATAACGCCTTCCCTAAAAAAAGTCTGTCCCAGCTCCATCTTTATTGGGCGGTCCACGTCCCGATCCCGTCACGAAACTAGTCAAATGACAGAAACCGAAAACTTTAAGAAACCAATCGTGAATTTTCATTTTAATAAATATAAATCTCTAATTTTGATTGTCTTGCAAAGCATTTTTTTGTATTTTTATAGTTCAAGAAAGAAAAAACACAAACAAAAAATATAAACACAAACTAAATAAAAGCATTTCGAAGTTTTTATTTAGTTTGTTTTACTCACATATAAAGTTTTAGCCGATTGAAAATATCATCTGAACTCATATTAGGCTTTTAGCATATCTATCAAACAAATAGATATATAGATGTTTTAATAAAATTCCTTTGCATTTATATATGAACTTAAAAAGATTGTTTTTTCTGTCATTATTTGGTTATTAGTTTATTACTTTAAAGTGGAACATTAATCTTCCAATCTCACATAATTTTTTTTTATAGAAAATTTAAAGTGGATTTTTTTTGATAACTTTGACAAAAATAAATTTCCTTTAAAAGGTTTGACTTAAAAAAAGAACAATAAGGAAGTTAGGAAGATAGGGAAAAGCCAAATTAGCTGAAGCAAAGAGAAAAAACAAAGAGATTAGAGAAAGCCAAATCCGAAATAGATAATTAGGGGTAAAAGAGTCATTTAAGAAGATAAGTTTATGGGCTAGTCTCCGTCTGACGTTGGATACGTCAAAAATATCCAATCTCATTCAAATTACGCTTTCTCTTCTTTTTCCCTACAAATACTCAATTCGTCTTCTTCCTCTTCTTCCCATTCATTCATCTCACAACAAACCAAAATCCAAGATTTTTTACCTTTTTCCCATTTCAATTGGTTAATTTTTCTCAGATCATCAGATACAAGTTTCAGTTTTTGAAATCTTGGATCTTCCGATCATTACTTGGATTTTGGTTTGTTGATTTTTGTTCCCCTCCGGAGTTCGAATTTTTTTTTAGTGGAATCATGAATGCTTTAGCTGCAACGAACAGAAACTTCCGTCATGCATCGCGAATCTTGGGTTTGGATTCGAAGATCGAGAGGAGTCTTATGATCCCATTTAGAGAGATCAAGGTTTGACTTTTATTTTTTTTAACATTTTTCTCTTTTTTGTTTTTGTGGGCAAATTCGTCTCAATCTTGGTGGGATTTTGATTTTTGACTTGTGAATTACAGGTGGAGTGTACGATACCTAAAGACGATGGAACTCTGGTTTCTTACATCGGATTTAGGGTTCAACACGACAATGCTCGTGGACCCATGAAAGGTGGAATCAGATATCATCCTGAGGTATGTTCTTTAATCATTTCCAACATCTTTTCTTCTCGATCTGTGGTTTAAAGTTGTAAACTTTGAGGGTTTTTAGTTGAATCTAGGGATTTGGGATTAAGGGTTGTTTTGATTTTTGGTTTGAAGGTTGATCCCGATGAAGTGAACGCACTGGCTCAGCTGATGACTTGGAAAACAGCTGTAGCAGACATTCCATATGGTGGAGCTAAAGGTGGAATTGGATGCAATCCTCGTGACTTGAGTTTGAGTGAGCTTGAGAGACTTACTCGTGTCTTTACCCAGAAGATTCATGATCTCATCGGTATTCACACCGATGTGCCTGCTCCTGACATGGGCACAAACGCTCAAACCATGGCTTGGATTCTTGATGAGTACTCCAAGTTTCATGGTCATTCTCCTGCTGTTGTCACTGGAAAGCCCATTGTAAGCGTTTTTTGTGATTTTCATTATATAATTCTTGGTTTGGTTGAACTGATAGTGTTATACTTTGGATTTGAAATGGTTGATGTTTCTGTGTGATTACCAAAGTTTTGAGCTTTTTGGTGTAATAACTCTGTTGGATCTCTTTTGTGTAGGATCTTGGTGGTTCACTAGGTAGGGAAGCTGCCACAGGACGTGGTGTAGTCTTTGCCACCGAAGCTCTTCTTGCTGAGTACGGGAAATCGATTCAGGGATTGACATTTGTTATTCAGGTAAAGCCACTTTTAGCTATATCTCCTAAGGATAATTCTGTGTAATATGAGAAAGAAAAGTTGAGAGATTTTGTATAATGTGTGACAGGGTTTTGGGAATGTTGGAACATGGGCAGCAAAGCTGATCCACGAGAAAGGTGGAAAGGTGGTTGCAGTAAGCGACATTACTGGTGCAGTCAGGAACCCTGAAGGTATCGACATCACCGCTCTGCTGAAACACAAAGACGCAACTGGAAGTCTCGTTGATTTCAGTGGTGGAGACGCTATGAGTTCAGAGGAACTGCTAATTCACGAGTGCGATGTTCTCATCCCATGTGCTCTTGGTGGTGTCCTGAACAAGTCAGTACAAAAAACTTCACTCATAAAATCCGCTCCAACCATAGATATTCACTTTCTGATCTTTTCAATTTTTGGTCAGGGAAAATGCTGGTGATGTAAAGGCAAAGTTTATCGTAGAGGCAGCAAACCATCCAACCGATCCAGATGCTGATGAGGTAATGAAGTGGTAGCATCGATAACACGAAAACCTATCCCTAAAACCACTTAAAATCTAATCCTAATCTGTTTGGTTTTGGCAGATTCTGTCGAAGAAAGGAGTGATTATTCTTCCAGATATCTACGCGAACGCAGGAGGAGTGACGGTGAGTTACTTCGAGTGGGTGCAGAACATTCAAGGGTTCATGTGGGAAGAGGAAAAAGTGAACCTGGAGCTACAAAAGTACATGACCCGAGCCTTTCACAACATCAAGACAATGTGCCATACTCATTCCTGCAACCTCCGTATGGGAGCTTTCACTCTTGGAGTTAACCGAGTCGCTAGAGCCACCCAGTTGCGTGGTTGGGAAGCTTAATTCAGCTGAATCCCTTTTATACTCTGTTTCTTTTTCTGTTTTCCCTGTGTTTTTTTTCGTTTCATTGTTACTGAAATCATTGAGCTTCCGAAATGGGAAAGGAAACAAATGAATTCAATAAACTAACAGAATATAATAAAAGATAATATTCGATTTCATTTCCCTTGAGCTTCAATTTACTCCAGAAAAAAAACTGCTCAAGTTTTTAGTTTCTATCAGTTGTGGCTAAAACAACAAAGAAATATATGATATAATTGGAAATCATTTTGAAGTTCTCAAAAAAGTTTTTACATAAGGTTACATGATCTAATATTGTACTGTATCAAACAGCAGTGGTGACTCTACTGTTGCTAACTTGCGATGAATCATGAATAGATTGTGAATCATCGTCGTACAAATTCATTAGATGATTTTTATAAAAACTCCTAACTAGGAAAGGAGGTTCTAAAAGCGGAGAGTACATCGTCCTCATAACCATCTCTCTTTGTAGTGAAGAACAATAATCGTTGTAAGTAGAAAATGTCACATTCAATTGGAATCCAATTCCAAATAAGAAGTCCAGCTCTAACAAGTTCATCTAGCTGACTAGCTCCTCTGTGGTTCTAAAAGTAGAGGTGTCATAATGGACTGGGCATTGTCCATTGGACAAACTGTTTTGTGGACAGTTAATGGACGGACGTTAATGGACATGGACAGTTATTGGACGGACAGTTATTGGACGGACGCTAATGGACATGGACAAATATGGAATGTCCACTGGACAACTCTTTTTTGTTTTCTCTTATTTACCTAAACTCATTTGTTTATATATTAAATAATATACTATATATTTTAATATAACAATGAAAATGCAAATTAATATAATTTAGTTTAAAAATAAAATTTGTGGAAATGAAGATATAGTTAAATTCTTTGTATATTGAGTTTATATATAAATGATGAAATTGAATACACTGACAAATCAAAATCTCCCAAATTGATCTACAAAACAAATTGAAATCAACTCAAACGTTAAAACGAACATAAAATTAAGAGAACCTGTTGTTACGTCCGTCCGCAATGATTTGGACATGGACATGTCCATTATGACAGCTCTCTCTAAAAGATCAATGTCTTTGCTACTTATAACTTATAAGCAAAAGTTTATGTGTGAAGTAAAACTCATCTCAGGCCTTAAATGTGTCACATTTGTACCTGAAATAATTTACCAGCACAATGCAAAATGTGACTGCATTTTCTGAAAACGAGCACCAAAACATAAATGAGAGGCAATACAGCGTTTATTAATGGAATACATTACCAAATACAACATTTATGCAATGATAAGAAGATCACAATCATAATCAATCTGCATACACAACACACACACACTCTTGCAGTTTGTTTTCTTTTCTTCAAACGAAATACAAAATATAAACAAACATGGAATTTATTGGACTATCACTCTTTAGATTATGCTTTTATTAACTTTTGCAGCTAATTAACCAAAGTTCCATTTGAGGCCAAGACTCTGGCATCCACTTTGGTACCCACTCTGGCATCCAGGGATCTCAGAATCTCCTGGCCCATTCTCTTGCAACCTACCAATATCTGTCCAAAAAACCAACTTCCTTAGTAATATCCATGTAAATTTTTTTACTTATAGTTTTATTGCTGACTTACAGTTCCAGGAGTGTGAATATCACGCGTTCTGAATCCGCGATCAAGAACATCGAAGACTGCTTCTTCTAGCCTCTTTGCGGGATTTTCTTCTTTCAATCCGTATCTTAAAAGCATTACAGCTGACAGAACACTAGCCAATGGATTCACCGTGTCCTGCAAATTACCTCATATCAACATTGCAAATCTCAACAATTTCAACATGAATGGCAAAAATGGTATTCATGCGGTTGTAATAACCTTTCCATAGTGTTTAGGTGCAGAACCATGTACGGGTTCAAAGATTCCAGGACCCTGTATCCATCATTGTATGAGAATATCAAGAATCTCTTTTCAAACCGTAACACACACACACACACACACACACACAAAAGGAAAAGGTATAGGTTTGAATGATGGTACGCACTGAATCACCAAGGGAAGCAGATGGAAGCAATCCTACACTTCCGGGGATCACAGCCGCGAGATCAGAGAGAATATCACCAAACATGACCCCAGTCAAGATGATATCAAACTGAAACATCACAAAGTTAATGATAATGCAATTTGTGAGAATCATTCACTAGTCAAGACATCAAGGACTGGCTTTATAAGAAGAAGAAACCTGTTTTGGGTGGCGAATAAGATCCATTGCAGCGGTGTCAATGAGAAGATGGGACACGTCAACCTCAGGATACTCTGAGGCCATTTTTGTTACTCTTTTCCTCCACACCATTGATCCCTAAAGGTTCAAAAACAAACATTGCGTCTTGAATCTAACACACGAATCTCAATTCAAGAAATTATTGATCTCTTCAAAAACATCAAGAATTTAACCTCTAAGATGGCAGCCTTGTCAACCGAGCAAAGTCTACCACGGCGTTGTTTAGCAATCTCAAATGCAACACGAGCAATGTGATCAACCTAAGCAGAATCAGAGACAATTAAAGCAAGTTTATCAAACACTATTTCCCTACAAAAAGCTCATAAATGCAAAAAAAACATGATAGACACCTCAGTTGCAGAGTAGGACTCAGTGCTAAACCCAACTTCGTCACCATTTTCATTTGTGGTAAAACCCCGAGGATGTGCATTGTAAATGCCACCAGTAAGCTCCCGGATGATCATTAGATCAACCCCTTGTACTGTTTCTTGTCTCAGACATGTCGAACCAATCAACTGAAACACATCAAACACGGTTAAGTTAATAGGCAATGATGAGCAATTTTCAAAAGCAATTTCGCAGTTTTGAGATTGACCTGAGGGAACACTCTAATGGGTCTTAAATTTGAAAACACTTCAAGACCCGCACGAAGTTTCAACAGCCCAGTTATTGGTTTCAAATGCTTGGGGTGATCATCCCATTTCGGCCTATAATCAAAAATAAAAAAAATCAAACTTTCAGAAATTACGATTAAAAATCCCAACTTTATACAAAATTGTGAACATGTTACCATCCGACAGCTCCGAGAAGAACAGCGTCTGATAGTTTTGCCCTTTTTAAAGTTTCTTCCGGTAATGGAACTCCCACAAGATCTAAAGCAACACCTCCTATTGGCAACTCCTCGAAGCTCAATTCTAATCCTGTTTCGTGTTATATATAAAGAAAGCACTAATTTTGTCAATATTTAATCAAGATTTAAGAGGTTTGAACCAAAATCAAAAGTTTTAAGGAGGAACCTTCGAGTGATCCAGCTAAACGAAGCGCCTCCACGGCTACGGGGATGACTTCGTTGCCGACGCCATCGCCGGGAAGCACAGCGATGGTGTACTGTTTCTTCGGTGTATACGCGGCACATCTGATCACTGACGCTCTCTTAAAGGTCTGTTTGGTCACTGACGTCAACGCTACCGAATTCTTGGTACTGCTGACGTGGATTCTCAAAACTCCCGCCATTTTCGTAACGGATAATGACTTTATTTTCCCTTTAAGTCAGACAGTCATTAAAAACACACAACGCTTAAGTTACATTTTTTGTCTTTTATATTCATTTTTGAAATTCGCAATAATGCCTGTTGGGGAATTCTTATTTGCAACTAGGCCTGGCCAAAATAACCAATAACCGATTAACCGAACCGATNGTTCGGTTTCGGTTCGGATTCGGTTAGCTTCAAATAACCGATTGGTTAGTAAAATTATATATCCAATCTAACCGAAACCGAACCGAACCGAACCGAACAGATATTTAAATAGTTAACCAAAATATCTGAAAACCTATAAGATATCCAAAAATAATATACA
>OVAQ01002141.1:358-14051 GCA_900406345.1 Erysimum cheiri | reverse complement strand
TTATCAAAAAAAAATATATATATATATATATATATATATATTTTGTCACAAACTAATGATAACATTCCAACAAAATATTTGATGAAATTAATCCGTTGAAAACTCAATGATAAATTCCAATATAATTCCAACAAATAATTCATTTGAAAATTTTAACAAATTATTAACAAACAATATTTGACGGAAATATTTGTAACAAATCTTTGACAAATGCTGGTTTCCAACGATCATATTCCAACAAATGTATATTTTGTTGGAAATTTATTGGAAACTTATATTTCTCACTAATTACTGACTAATATGTTTGTTGGAATACACAATTTGTCATGACATCAAAAAGTAAGATGAAAAAGTCAAATTGAATACCTATAAGAAAGATGTTAATGAAATACAAAATCCAAATTAAATATTTATAACCCATCAATGGGAAGTCCAGTACTATATAAGATATCTTCAAATCTAATATCTACATAAAACATACTCCCATTCATCTCCCCAAAAGCAAAAGCATTATGTTTTAAGTCATAAAACTTCGCTAGAGCGGTGATGAGCTTCATATTAAGTCTATGTACCATCTTGGAAAAACTTAAAAAGTATCTAAAACATGTAGTTTCGACATATCAGATGCAGTAGGAACAACATTGGCTTGGCCTAATTATAAACTCATATTTCTGTGAGAACATGTATTAATGTCATCGTTGTTGGTTTGTGACAAATAATTAATGTAATGAACATCTGCTATTTCGTTTCTTTGTAATATAACTTGTGTGTTAGACATAATTTGAATACAAATGGTATTTCTTCTTTAAATTTAATAATTAAATAATTAAATAAAATATTATATAACCCATACATGTCGAATATATCATAACACATAACACATAATCAAATGCTATAATAAAATCAAACATAACAGCTTTATAACGCTGTAAACAAGTTATTTATAACAAAAGGAAATTGCGATAGAAAATTATTTTATTGCATACCATAATCCGCTATATTAAATTAACATTTAATAGCACCAAAACCGCTATCTAAAGCACCCGACCTATTATGGCGGTCGAGAGCGTTTAACTAAACGCTATGATAACGTTAGATAGCGTTTTTCATGCGCTAATAATACTCATTTTTCGTGTAGTGCATGTACACGATTTTTTATTCTTGGATCTAAATCTCAAGAAAGAAATGTAGCCATATGACACAAACTTTTAAAATTTTGTTCCTCTCCTATTACGCATGTAGCCATTGTGCCTACAACTTCATTTTCACAGTTAGAAAAATGCATATACAGAACCTTATAAATTAAATAAGTTATAAACTACTTTTTAAATTGATTTATAGGGTTTTATAAATCAACTTAAAAAGTAGTTATTCTCGAAAAAAACCCAGGTAATTGTATCTAATGTTACATTATAAACAATTGTCAAAGCAATTTTCAAAACAAACCTTATAAAAACTGCATGAAATCCCAAATTACAAAGAAAAAATGAGTCAAAAATCAAAAGTTAAACACAATGTCAAAAGTGAAACGTTTTTATAAGGTCTTATAAGTGAAATGTTTTTATAAGGTCTTATTAGATCACCCAAAGCTAGAAGGTGAGTGATGCCAATCAAGTAATGAACTATATATTGAAAATGGTTAAACCAAAACAAGAAATGATTTGTAAGCCTAGAAAGATCATAAGCTATACAAACTCTAAAAAGTCCCAAACACTCATTGACATACATCTGAATGATTTTCTATCTTCTTTGCGTAAAGATTGTTTAAGCATTACAAAAGCTAAGTACAGCCTTAAAGGACAAAGATGTTCATACTCCCAACAACAAAAATAGGTAACAGTTAACACTTAACACTTAAAAATAGGTAACACTTAACAATTAACAATTAAAAATACGTAACACTTAACACTTAAAAATAGGTAATACTTAAAAATTAACAACTAAGAATAGGTAACACTTAAAGAGTTTTTTTTTTTTGGGTCAACAAGCAGAGAGAATGTTTTGCGGTAAGATCCGCTACATCATTAAAAAGACAAGAGATAAAATGAAAAGAGATAGAGTGGAATTGAGTTTGTAGACTCGTGATTTCCACAAGTAGACCATAAATCTCGTTGAGTGAGATATTGGAGGTCAATGCATCGATTAAAGACTTTGAGTCTGAAAGACAAGTCAAATCGGTTCTTTCCAATGCCAGCGCATGTTCCATTGCTGATTTTAGAGCCCATGCTTCTGCCGTCAATACAGTAGGTTGTTGAGAAACTTCAGTCGAGTAAGTGTCCTGCTCCTTCGCCGGCATTGTATCAAAGATATATGCAACATTAGATACAATTAGATACAATTACATTAACATTTAAAGAGTTAACTTATATACATGTGGATCAAAGATATATGCAACAGAGCCAAAGACAGAACCACCTAGAAGAAAAGAGCTAAGTTTCAACAAATTTTCTTAATGATTTAACAAAAGAGAAAACATCTATAGAGACAAATCATACTCGTACCCAGCAGAAACATAAAACTTATGAGTGCGGTTTGATTTCTTGTGAATTGTCAAAGCAGATGTTTTACAAAAGGAATTGAGTAGATGATCATATTGAGACCCACCTGTGCCACAAGATTCAAGAACCAAGATTAAGTCGTCGGAGGCAAAATTGACTATTAAAGATCCTCGGAGAAGAAGTTTTCAAGTTTTGAGAACAATCGCTAGTTTTGGGTTTGGTTGTTTGATTTACAACTTTTAATGAAGCTTCTCCTCTGTTAATTATCTTGCGTGATAAATATAGTTTCTGAGATGAATGATTATTTTTAGTGCAATATTTTTTTTTGTATTTCGATACCCAAATTAGAGCATTTATTCCGTTTTATAATCTGCATAAGGAATAGTTTGAGACAAAGACACGAATTTATTCAGAGTTTTCTAGCCCTGGGTTTTCGGTTCGGTTTGTTCGGATTGGACCGAATAAACCGACCAAATCTGCTTTCGGTTTATAGAGAGTAAAGGAGAGATAACCGATCGGAGACAATTTAATTGGGAATTCGGTTTCGGTTTAATCGGGTTCGGAATCAGATATCCGATCGGTTTTCGTAAACCGAGGTATAAAAGCCTATTAACACTAAACCTAATTCATTTCTCATTTTCTCCCCGCAGCCACTCTGAAACTCTCTCGAGAAACCCTTGTGCGACTCAATCGCCGTGAACACCAAACTCCGATTCACCGACATTTTCTTCATCGTTTCTTCTCTCCTTCTTTTAATCTCGTCTTCTGTTGCTCTTCTTCGTCTTCTAACAACTATAAACCGCGTTGGTTCTTCAGATTTGGTGAACCCTAATCCCCAAATCGAAAAGGTAAACTTTTATTCCTTTCAATCTCTAGTCTTATAATCGAAATGGTAGCAAATCGTTGGGTTTCTGTTAATTTGTAATACCTAATCTCGTTAATCTCTGATTTAAAACGAAAAACCCTAACCCTAAATTTTATCATCTCATTTTTTCTGGTAAAGTGAAAGATTCATCGAGGATAAGTGTGGAAGTGAGTTCTTTTGCCAGATCTGTCACCAGGGCGAGATGGGAGAGGGGAACGAGTCTAATCGGACGGAGTATCGGACAGACGCCGTCGCCGTCGACATGAGCGGCGGCTCATCCTTCACTTTGTCAAAACCCTAATTTCATATGGGGTTGGGCTTAGATGAAGATGAGTGTGGGCTTAATTATTTCGTATGGGCTTGAAATTTGTTTTGTTGGGCTTGTAGTTTTATTTATTGGATTTGCTGGAATTGGGTTTTTATTTTTATTTTTTTGTAAAAAACTCAACCGAATAAACCGAAGAAAATAAAATTCGGTTCAATTTCGGAAGATATTTTTTGGCATATAACCGACCCGAACAACCCGATAACCGATTAACCCGAACCGATTAATTATTCGGTTCGATTCAGAACATTTTTTCAATAACCGAATAACCCGATAACCGAATAATCCGAACCGAATAACCCGATAACCGAATAATCCGAACCGAATAACCCGAAAGTATTCATGCTCAGGAATCAGGATACATCAACATTCAACCAACGCATTTGTTGCGAAATCAAAAATATCGAAGAATATATTTCTTTTTTTTTGTCAAACCATGATTTTAAAGATAACGAAACAGAGTTAGCCTCCATTTTTTTTTTTTTGAATTATACATAGTTTCCCCAAAAGCTTCCTAAGCCCAAGGGACTTCCTAGGCCCAAGGGACTTCCTAGGCCCAAGGGACTTCCTAGGCCCAAGGGACTTCCTAGGCCCAAGGGACTAAATTGCAAGAGAAAAAAAACAAAAAAAACTACCGAAAACAAAATCATTGCTATAGAATCACTCCTGTAGCAATTAATGGAGAATTGGAGATCATGAACAATTTCATCGATGAGTTTTTCAACAATTTCGTTTATGAAACGGATCGTATTGCTCGGCATAATAACAAACCTACGATCACTGCCCGTTAAATTCAAACCGCCGTGCGTCTCCTTTCAACCGATAGCTTGTCTAAAATAGTCGTCGCTATTTAAAATAAAGCCGTTGAAGACAAGTTACCAGCCAAAAGAAGACGCACGACGGTTTGAATTAATTTCATGGGCAATGATCTTAGGTTTGTTATTATGCCGAGCAATACGATCCATTTCATAAACGAAATTTTAGAAAAATTCGTCGATGAAATCGTTCATGACTCCATATGAACTATTTTCAATACCTTGTAGAAGGTCTTGTATGTCTTCGTGCGCTTCTCTGTCTTTTTTTTCTTCCCATTTCCTCTCTTTTTCGGGATCATCTTCTCTGTTTCTTGTGGAACGATGAGTCCATTTACACACAATACATGTGAGATATGAAGAGGTAAAACTAAAGAGAAAATCGAAGAGACAAAAAGAGATCGTTTAAGACTATTGAATTATTTACACTTCCCAATGATGGTATTGAAACTAGAGTTTTTGCTGTTGAATCAATTCAACAAGTTAAAATTGTCGAGCATCTCTGACTCTGAGATTAGGAATGATGCCACATGTAACTTAATGTCTTACTGTACGATCTCATAAAATTTACAAAGTCATTAAGGTTATAAAGTCTTATAAAAAATTATAAAGGTTTATAAAGTATATAAAGACGGATGAGCAATGGAATGTCTCATTACGGCATCGAAGACAGATATCAGCTTCGCCTCATATTGCTTAGAACTAATATCTATTTTCGAAGAATCTTCGGAGTGGCCTACTTTCGCAATAGAGATTCAAACTTTTAAGCTTTTGAGGGCGTCTTTTCCCTCTTTCTTTACTAGGCATATTTCGCGTTGTAACAATACCTTTGCTGATTGTCTAGCAAAAAAAGCTAGGACGCGAGGTTTTATTTTCACCCATGTAAGTACGTCGGTGCCAGATTGGCTCTCCATTTCGGAGTGTCCCCAGCTGATAGCTTAATATANAAAAAAAAAAAAAAAAAAAAAAAAAAAAAAAAAAGGACTTGATCACTAACAAAACTATGACATATATATTTGTTTTGTTATATGTTTGACTAAGAAGCTATGCAAAATATGTAAGAAAAACATTTTTCTAGAAGTATAACCAACACAAAATACCAAGAAGCTTTATCAACAAAGGATTTCCGATTAACAAGAAACACTCTTTATATCATATTGATTTAATATTAGATAGTTTATAATTTTAAACTCAATGCTCATTTTTTTCTTGATAATCTACAGAGAATGAAAGATTAAGAGAAAAACAAAAAGATTTTTTTTTTTTTTTTTGGTAGAAAAGAGGAGACAATGTCTCCCAATTTATTAAGAAAGAAAAATTACAGAATCGGAACTGCTCTGGGACGAGAAACTCCTAGCGCGTCCTCAAAAACAATCAATTGAATACAATTTGGACTAACATCCAAAGCATGAAAACCTAACGAAAGAGTAAAAGCATAGTTCGCTAACCCATCGGCAAGACGATTAGCTTTCCTATACACATGACGGATACGGACTAACCAGTCCCTCGAAATCAAGCCATAGCACAGACGTACTAGGAAAAACAGCGGATGCAAATCACTGATCCCTGTCGTTAGAAACCCCACCATTATTTCCGAATCCACCTCCAACTCCACACGAGTAAAAAAGATTATTGCAAAGAAGAACTTGATCTATTCTTATATATATATAGAAAAATTTGTTAAAAAATTCAAAAATATGGTAAAGAAAAGTAAAATAAATTTAAACAGAAATAAGTGAAATTTAATATACGGAACCGTGTGAAATCTTTGATTTATAACCAAATAACAAAAGGTACTATATAAGAGATTTAAGAAAATAAAAATTTGACACGTAGCAAAATCTAATCAATCAATTTATATGATTATAATTTTTTTTTATATACATGATTATAATCTTGTTCATTAATATTTTAATATGTATCATAATATTACAAGATACATCAATATACTCCATCTGTCCCAAATTGAGTGATGTTTAAGGTTTTGACACATAATTAAGAAAACACAAAATATATATATTCATTTAATTGATCTTTTGTATATAAAAACATCATTAAATAAACTGAATTCAACCAATAAGAAAATATGATGTAAAATTTAATTGATAAAAAATAGTTTATAACATTTATTTTTTGCATAGAGAGTTGAAAATATCACTTAATTTGAAACAATTTTTTTTCTTTAAAATATCAGTTAATTTGGAACAGAGGAAGTATTTGATGATAAGAGAAAAATAAGTAGTTTGTAACGCGATTATATAAGTTTTTTTTTTGGGCTAAAACGCGATTATATAAGTAAAAAATACTAAATAAAACATAAAGTGGAGGGTAGTAATATCAATTCAAAAACCCGTCTTAGTACTATTGCTACGTCCATTTCACGGCTATCAAATGAAGCAACATTTTCCCTCTCTTTAGTACTTTCAGAAGGACANAGAAAAAAAAAAAAAAAAAAAAAAAAATCCAGTTCTTCAGAATGCTCTTGTTATGTTTTCTCCTTGAACAAAAATTAGATATTTTTTTAGAAATTAGAAAATTTGATATCAGAAGAGATTTTTTTTTTTCTTCTTTTTTTTCAATTTGTAGACATAAAGAAGAAAGCTGGAAGCTGAACTGTTGCGTTAGTCTCTCTTTTGCTGCAGCGAAGAAGATGATGATTGAGCTTTTTCTTCACCATCTCTGAAAAAAAACTTCACATTTCTCTAATCTTCAAGCAACTATGGACTTCGATTTCACAGACATCTTCGATTCCTACACCGGAAAAACATCTCCGACTACTATTTCTTCCACCACCGACGAAGAGACCAAAAACAGTTACGCGTTTTTAGATTCCGTTTTGCAAGACGACAAATCGGAGTTTCTTCACTACGCAAAACGTTTATTCGTCGGAGAAGATTTAGAATCAGAACGAAACGAAGCTTTAAAGCTTCTAATCGTTTGTTGTAGTTACGATTCTATAAACTGTGCTTCGTCAATCATCAATGGTGACGTTGGATCGGTTCCATATATCAACGATTTGTGTTCCGATACTGGACTTTCGCCTCTTCATACGGCGGCTGAATCTAACGCGCTCCGGTGTATCGAGATGTTGATTAAACGACGCGCTCGTACGGATATAAGAAGTAAAGATGAACGCGCTTTGCTTCCTTTGGAACTATCTCTTTGCAATGGCAGGTTGAATCTGCTTTTGACCTTTTTGATTAAAGCTTTAATCATAATGTAACTCTTACTATATTTGGATAAATCTTGAATAGTGATTCTTTTGTTATCTATAATGATTTTTGCAGCATTGATGTCACATGGAATCCAAGTAGTGACTCCATTAGAGACTTGATTCTTTTGCTTGGTCATAAGGTTAAACTCTAATCTCTTCGTTTCACGCGTAATTCGGTTTCTTGAAGACACTATTTAGATAGCTGTAGAAAGTAATAAAGAGATTGTGCAAATCCTGTAATGTAAATTTGAGCCTTTTTATGCTTCTTGGAGAAACTATGTTGATTAATGGAATGTAAGAGACTTCGAAAAGCTTTATTAAGAAAAGTTGAGCCTTTTATTATGTGTACAGGACTTGATGGTAGTGAAATTACTTGCTGAGGAGTGGATATTGTGGCTTAGATAGCTGTAGAGAGAAATCAAGAAACTATGTAGATTTGTTATGTCGATTTGAGTAATTTATTATATGTGTATAGGACTTGACGGTGGTGAAACTACTTGCTGAGAAGACAAAGGAAGTGGATACTGTGGCTTATGTGTATGCGAAGGCTGGTGGGATAGTTACTTTGACAGCATTGTTGATAGTAGCAAGTGAGAAGATTAGAGAAGCAACTGTAGTGTTACAGGATGATGATGATTCTGTGCGAAAGCCGAAAACAAGAACGATTTATGAGGCTGTTATTCAAGAAGCGCTGCGTAGTTACAGCTCGATGGAAAGGGAATGCAGTGAGAAAAGAATGGTTATGCTTAGAGAGATTGAGCTCCTTCAGCTCTTTGGTGCTGCAGCTTTTGTGGATAAGGAAAGCTCACCGCTTTTCTCAATTGTACAGGTGAGACTTTTGGTTACTTCATTAGCATTATTATGTGAACTACACATGCGAATTATTGAGGGTTGTAATGTAATTCTGTAGGCAGGAGATGAAGCTGTTCTTGAACTGCTTTTAAACACAAACATCGATGTTAACAAAACAGATGCAGAAGGGAACACTGTTATTCAATGCAGCCTCAAGGGGTCGTCTGTGCCACATAAGCAGCAAACCAGGTACGATATCTCTGTATTACCTTTCTTTTATGGGTCGCATGATGGTTACTTCCTAACTTGAGAATAGTAACATTTGTGTATCCAGAATCATGCAGCTACTTATTGCACACGGTGCTCGAGTTAGCCAAAAGAACAAGTTGGGTTTATGTGCAGTACACATTGCTGCTGCAAATGGCAATTTTTCTGCACTTGAGGTATAAAGTTTCTTTCTTGTTTGGGTTTTTCATCCTAAGCTGAAACAAGATTTATGACACATGCGATGAATTCGAGCTACAGGTTCTATTATCGACCAACCCTGATTTGGTTAACGTCAAGACAGTAGTCAAAGAGACGCCACTTTTCTTTGCAGTGAAGAATAACCATCTTGACTGTGTTGAGCTGCTTCTTCGATTTGGAGCAAGTACAGAGATTCATAATCTACGGTGAGGCAATACTCAAACCATTTGTTTTACCATACTCATCACTATATATATGGATCCCTCTGTGATCAAATCACATTAATCTGATGTTATGCAGGAAACAGAGACCAATAGAGCTGACACAGTCACAAGATATACGATTCCTTCTTAACCCAACGAATATCAGTTGCTGTAAGTATTCGTACTTCTATATGGACAAAAGAAATATTAGCTTTGTGCTTTTCTTCTCACATAAACAACCGTGAAATGCAGTTAGCAAAGAAACAGAAGCTGCACAGTTACATAGTCCAACTCCAACAGAAGCAGATGATGAAGAAACTGTTAAATCCCTCACCACTTCCGTACAACCATTATGGCTCAAAAAGTTCGTTAAATGGTTTCCTCGATACCTCCGAGGTATATCACAGAGCTGGAGAGGAACTGGATATCCTCTCTCATCACTCAAAGCCGATTTCCGCGCTGTTTCTGGCATGGATATCGATCACAGCTCTCTTGGTTTCCCCAAGCTCATTGACTTCATGAAATCACTTCCAAAAGTCTGTGAAATGAAAGTCGTCCCCGTAGGTGAACTTGGAGCTGCAACACACTGGGTGATGTTACCTGCCAAATCCAAGTGTTCTCAGCTCAAAGGAAGACCTCCTGAGCCACTCATTATCAACAAAGATGTCTCTGTTGCTTCTCCTAACAAACCGAAAGCCTCATCAACCCCTCCAGGTTTTGAATTCATACAACAGGCGCATGATTCTAAAACCTTCAAGGCAACACCAGAACCAAAACCTAAGCCTCCTCCCTTGGCTGCATCATCTTACAACAAACGTCATCAACTTGAACATCCGGTTCTAGAGACACTTACAAGAATGAGAAACAGCACTTCCGTATTCTTTCTCCGTGAGTTCGACTTTTATCAAGTAAGCAATCAAATCCCACTCTCTGCTCTTTCGTATGTCACAAATATTTGTTTCTCACCTAGTAAAGCCATCTATATTTTTGCAGAGCTATGAGACATGTTTAAAGGAAGGGATATGTTTCTGGTGCAAGAAGAGAATGCTTCTATGGGCAAACTTCCCATGCCGACACAAACTATGGTGCACCTCTTGTAAACAAACAATTACTCAATCTACTTCAGAAGAGAAGAGCCTAGAGATGAACCATCACAGGTGTGTGGTCTGTGATGCAAAAGTGGAACGTTTCATCTTTTCTCCACCGTTTGGATTCAATCACCATAGACTATCAAGTGATCTCCCTAACGACTCCGAATTAGCCACTTCATTCCTCCAATTCATGAGTTTAAGGAAGTAATTATATTCTCTACTTTCACTAAACCATTCTTTAAACACTTCTTCTAAACCAACGTCTAACGTTTTTGTTCCTTTCCCTTGGTTTTGCAGTTCCGTGCATTGACCATTTGCTCGGATACATCAAGAAAGAAACTTACCAGACGAATCTTGTTTCCGTAAGTGGATTTGACTATTACTCTTTTGCTTAACAAAAGTAAATACAATCGCAAACCTTAGCTTTGCGAGAGATGAAAAGCTCTTCTTAACAACACTTATGGAACATTTTCTTTTCATTGAGTGTAAATACCAAAAACTGCTCTTCACATAGATTCAATCCGTTTCTTGCTTCCCAATTTGCAAATTGAAACAAGTCAAGATTGTATCAAATTGGTCTGAGACTTTTTATGTTTCTAAACTTACCAATGAACACAAAACTGACACAAAGGGTTCTCATCGGTTTGTGTAGTCAATTTTTGGGTAATTCGGTTAGGGAACAAGCCTATCGCAACAACCGAACAATGGGTCTAATCGGTTTGGTTATCGGTTAATTCCATTCAATTATGCGTCTAAAATCCATACAAAAACTCCGTTCGTTTCAGTTTCGGATACCGATTTTAAAGAAATTTTGGTACATTAGTAAAGTTTTGTTTATGTTGGTTAGAGTAACTAAAAAAAAAAATAGTTAGTCGGTCAGCCGAACTGATAACCGAACCCATTTAAAAAATCTGAATTGATTTGGTTATTAGTTATCAGTTAACCGAACAATGGTTCTAATCGATTTGGTTAAAAGTTTATTCCGTTCGATTACATGTCTAAAACGCATACAAAAACTCGGTTTGTTTCGGTTTTGGATAACGATTTTAAATGTCTTATTGTACAGTAGTAAAATTTCGTTTATGTTGGTTAGAATAATTAGAAAAAAAATAGTTTTTTTGGACAAAAGAAAAAAAATAGTTAATCGGTCATTTCGATGAACCGAATCGATAACCGAACCAATTTAGAAAATCTGAATTGAGAGCAAAGCTGAACCCAAAAACAGTAAAAACAAAATACGGCTACATCTTGTGCCCAAAATCTGCATAAAACCCATGTCTATTGATCCCTACAAGATAACTCCTCTCCATCACTCTTATAATGTATTGTAAAAACTCCACAAAGATTTCTTCTAACTCTTTGGTGCAGTCTTCTCCTTAGACTTCTGAAGCTTCAAAACCTTCTTCACAATCTTTTGCTCTTCCACCAAAAAGGCCCTGACGATCCTGCAACAGAGAGAAGTTCAAGATTAGTTGCAATGCTTTTACAAACCGATTTTTAAGACAATACAAACTTACCTCTCCCTAACAGCTACTCCAGATAGAACACCACCATATGCACGATTCACTGTCCTCTCGTTCCTTGACAATCTCGACCTTTTGTACTCAGCTGGTCTCAGATGTGGAATCTGCAACAAACAAACATTGAAAGTAATGACTAAGAAATCACGCTAATAACGCGAAAAGGAAGCTGATTTTGATATTCCGCTAAGATCATCAAGTTAGGTAAAAACTTTCATTTTGAAATCTATCTGGTTATTAGATTAAGCACTGGTGTAAAAACCCCTCAATTGTTCGGTTAGAACCAGTGACCGGATCCAACTAACTACCAACTCACTATACTACCAAGTATAAGTTTTCAACAAACACAAGAGAAAAACAAAGAAAAGACCAATGAGCAGAGAAGATAATCAAGTTGAGGTAAGAAATGGCTGAAATGGATATGAAGTATTGAAGTCTAATCTAATAAGATGAGTCACCACGTAAATCTTGTTTCTCTATATCAATGGCCAAAAAGTTTAAACTTTTGCACTATTTAACAAAGCTTAGACAAACACTTTCTACTCCAGCAACGAAAACTCCCTGAATTCATCCCCTAAAGTGTTAAAATTTTATTTTGAGATTCTGTTGAGATCATTAAGTTAGGTAAAAACTTTCATACTGAAATTTTACCTGGTTGTTAGATTAAGCACCAGTCTAACCCCGATTATTCGATTAGAACCAGAGACCGGATCCATACAACTACCAACTCATTATACAAGTTTCCAACAAACACACGAGAAAAACAAAGAAAGAACAATGATGCTAATCTTAAGAGCAGAGCAGATTATCAAGTTAAGGTAAGAAATGGCTGAAAGTAATAAGATGAATCACCACGTAAACATTGTTTCTCTATATCAACTGCCATAAAGTATGAAACTTTCCACTATTTTACCAAGCTTAGACAAACCCATTTCTCTCCCAACACATTCTCAAATTGAATGAGCCCCTAAAATGTCTAGATTCCAGGTCAACATTTCGATATGAAATGTATTAATGCCAAACAAGTTGTTATAAGTCTAATCTACTAAGAAGGCTCACCATGTAAACCTTGTTCCTCTACATCAATGGCCAAAAAGTATGGAACTTTTCACTACTAAACCAAGCTTACACAAACCCCTAAACCAACAAAATCTTCAATTCAACCCCTAAAATGTAACCAGATTTTGTCTCAATACCAAAAACACACAGTCCACTACACACAACAAGTGAAACAGAGAATCAAAAACAGATAAAGAAATGAAAAAGTAAAGATTCAAAGCTTACTCCTTGAATTCTCTTGCCAGTAACAGGACACTTAGGTCCACTAGCTCTCTTGTTCGTTCTCTGATAAGTCAATTTCCCACCTTTAAGCAAATAAAAATCCAAACTTTTAACAAAATCTTAAATCATCATCTTTTCAAGAATCATTACTAAGAGATCATTAGAGAGATTGGTACGTTACCAGGAGTTTTGACAATGCGGTTTTGGTTTGATTTGGTGGCGTAAGAGTGACGTGATCGGTAAACAATACGTTGAACCATTTTCGCTGAGCTTTGAGTTTAGTACGAGACGGCCAAAGGAGATGAAATGTTTTGATCTGAGTTTATATATGGAGATGATGTTGTTGTGCCCTAGATCTAACGGCTGTGAAGCTTCTTACTATTTGACGGGTCGGATTTATTGTATTTTATTTTTATTTTCCTTTGTGTATTTGTAGTTTCTGTATTTTAAACTTTGAGCTAAGCAAAACTTTAACGGTGTATAGCCCTGGGTTTTCGGAATTTTCGGGTTATTCAGTTCGGGTTATTCGGGTATCGGTTTATTCGGTTATTGAAAAAAGTTTCCGAATTGAACCGAATAATTAATAGGTTCGGGTTAATCGGTTATCGGGTTATTCGGGTCGGTTTT
>OVAQ01002140.1:0-14057 GCA_900406345.1 Erysimum cheiri | reverse complement strand
ACTTGTAGATACAGAGCAGCCATCATTTGTTCAGGACGTTGGCTCAATGGTCTCACACCAAACATGTTCTACATAACCCCAAAAAGAGTTAGCTTTTTGAACTGGCCTAGAGAAGCAACTAAGAATAAGAGTATATACCGAGAAAATTTCAGTGTCTTTCACCACCCAGAAGAAAACGACAGTCATGAAGGCCTGGTAGCCTCCAAGCACCACCCCAGCCGAGAAGATTTCTCTGAGTTTCCAGCTATCTGGCTGCGGAGATGGCTTCACTCTGTCTTTTGATATCGTCATGATTGTTCCTATAAACAGCAATGCTTTTGTTTTGTCAGTTTGATCGACTGTTCACTATGATATGAAGTTAATACGTACTGTGACCTCACCATCGTTTAAGATTGCTATGATCAAGACCATGAAAGGCGAGAAATCAAACTGCCATATGAGAGCAATGAACATGAAGCCAAACTGCAGAGGTTGCAATAACTTTATATTAGGAGTGAAACCATTTAAACCAAATGAAATCTCGTGAGATCTACTAAGTACACTTACCACAATACGTATTGTTATTGAAACCGCATAAATCTACACAGAGAGACGATGTCAAGATTGGATTTAGTGAGTCTGTAAATGGATGAAAAATTGAATGAGAAGAAGTTTTAACTCACAGTGTAGTTTTTCATTCTTTGGAATATGGCTCTACTGGTGAGTACAGCACTAATGATAACACTCAATCCGGGTTCCGTGAGAACGATATCAGAAGCACCTCTCGCAGCATCAGTAGCATCAGCAACAGCTATACCAATATCAGCCTTCTTGAGAGCCGGGGCATCATTCACACCATCTCCAGTCATACCACATATGTGCTTTCTTTGTTGCAGCCTATTAACAATCTCATACTTATGCTCTGCGATTTTTCGTGCACCAGAGAATTCATCAATAAGAATCTGGACATATAATGCATGGTTAAAGATATAGCCTTCTTTAAGATAATACACCTGGAAAGACTCCTGCAAATCCATCAGCCTTCTCTATCAGTTCATCCACAGGAAGTGCACCCAAGGAAGAATCTTTTTCCTGTCCGAGCAGCGCAGAAGAAGGATACATGTTCGTACCCATTCCAAGCCTGCGACCGGTTTCTTTCCCAATCGCAAGCTGGTCCCCTTGTTTCAATGAGAAGGGAAAACCAGTCTCAAGCAAAATGAAATGCAGAGAGACAAGGATCAACTCACAAGAATTGAGTGATTCTTACCTGTTATCATCTTAACATTAACACCGAGGTTTAACGCCCTCCTGATTGTCTCGGCACTGTCATGCCTCGGAGGATCAAACAAAGGTAAAAGACCTACAAGTTCCCATGGGCCACCAGAAGCATCTTTTTTCTTCTCAGGAACTTCCTGCACTAATAAAATGTGATATGAAACACAACAAAGAAACAAGAACACAGAAACTTCGCGGAATATATATTAACCGAAAACTAAACCTGTCTTGCAACAGCCAAAGATCGAAGTCCACGCTCAGCAAACTTATCAATCACTCCATGAACTTTCCTCCTAACATCTTCCTTGCAATTGCAGAGTTTTAGTATCTGCAAACAACCACAAAGAAAGATCCATTTAGAACTTTAACTTGAGCAAAATATCAAACGTAGAAAAAGGCGGTTCATCATCAATACCTGCTCTGGAGCTCCTTTACTAGCTCTCTGCCAATTTCCACCAGAGTCTACATACGTCAAAGCGGTCCTCTTATCAACAGGATTAAAAGGAAAGAAATGAACCTCTCGAACACCAGCTCGAGCCTCTTTGGGATCACCAAGCATTCCAACAATAGCTGCATCAATCGCGTCTTGATTCTCAACCCTCGAGGCTCTCGCAGCCAAAAGGAAAACATGTTCTTTACCAACACCTTTGGCGAAAACCTCGACTAAGTTCTTATCAACCGTAAGCTTATTAAGCGTAAGAGTACCAGTCTTATCACTACACAAAACATCCATACCAGCCATTTCTTCAATCGCAGTCATCCTCTTAGTAATAGCTCCTTGTTGAGACAATCTATGAGATCCAATCGCCATTGTAACCGATAACACAGTAGGCATAGCTATAGGAATCCCTCCGATCAACAAAACGAGAAGATTATCGATTCCGTCGCGATATCTCCGGCGTTGAATCGGATACATCACTAAAAGCTCAACGATGATTCCTAAAGCAATCGAACAGATACAGAAGTTACCAATCGAAGTGAGTACTTTCTGGAAATGGCCGATTTGGTTCGTGTTGTCGACGAGATGAGCTGCTTTGCCGAAGAATGTGTGGACTCCGGTGGCGATGACGATTGCTTCGATCTCGCCTTGTTTGCAAGTTGAACCGGAGAAGACTTCATCGCCGGGGTTTTTGGTTACGGGGATTGATTCGCCGGTGAGAGATGACTGATCGATTTTGAGTGGATCGCCGTCGAGTAAACGTGCGTCGGCGGGGATGATATCGCCGAGCTTGACGCTGATTACATCTCCGGGAACAAGGATTGATGCTTCTTGCTCGCTCCATTGATCATCTCTGAGAACCTTCACTCATAACCAAAAACATCAAACGAAACTATTTATACCAAAAAATTTCATTAATTTTTCAAAAATTTCTTAATTGCATGTGTTACATCTAGATTTGATGATGATGTCACTAACGATTAGTAAAAATGAATCGAAAAAAAAAAAAAAAAAAAAAAAGACACAAACCAGTATACTAAGGTGAAATCATAATTATATATACGTAAATAATGAATTTATGATGATTAGTATACATTTTTTTTCTGTTTTCAGTATATATCAATTTTCTATGTTTTCTATATGTAATGAATGTGACAAAAAGAAAGAAATAGAAAAACGAAATGGAATCTATCTACAAATTCAAACTTTTAACTTTTTACAACAATTTTGCATAATTTTTATAATCTTCGATTTCTCACTTAACATTTCTTATAAACTATTTTCGTTGAAAAATGGTAGGAAACAACTATTTCCTACCATTTTCTTACGATATTAGCGGTAGATAATCATGTATTTTTTTACATACGATTCAAAACTAGTCATTTGTTAGTATATCTTTTGTTTTAATTAGTTTGGTTTTGCTGATAATTAGTTTGTACATAGGTATTTTCCTGCTTAGACAACGTAACCTTTTTTTTTTTTGTAAACCCTTGTCTTGATTAGAAGTAGAAAGAATTTAATTGTTAAACCTTTGTTTTGGGGGCTAGACCAGCCATGAGAGCAGCTGCAGCATTCCCAGCGTTGTTTTCTTCAATAAAACTAATGGTTGAGTTTATGAATAGTAAACACACTATCCCCACAAAGTCTTGCCAATCCGGTGGCCGTCCTCCTCCGTTCGCTAGAGCGATTGCCATTAGTGCCGCCGCCTCCATCACCCACGACAATGGGTTCCACATGAACCCTAAGAACTTTAGTAACTTGCTTTCCTGCGTCACAACATTATAAAAAAAAAGTTTCACTAATGTTTCTTTTACAAATTAGAGAAACTTTAAGAAGAAATTAACCTTCTTCTCTTCAAGCTTGTTGGGACCAAAAAGGTCAAGACGGTGAGAAGCTTCTTCTGTCGTAAGACCTTGGTTTGTACATTTTAGCTCCTCGAACACTTCCTCCATGGGTATTCGAACCTGTACACGTACGCGGTACGTACCCATATCATTTATGCTAGTATTATTGATTTTTCAAATTTCTTAAGCTTGAATCATTTCTAATCAAACACAAGTAACTCTCGTATGTGACTAAATATATAACTTATTAGATCTAATTAGTAACTACTTACTATATATACATATATCTTTTACGTAACAAAAATTTTAGAATATAATTAGTCGGGCCAAAGATGAAAAACGTACAGATAAAAGCAGAAAACTAAGAAGATCACATAAATATATATATACCAGATCAACAGATTCATCCTTAATGTGGCCGAGTCCGTTGTCTTTTCCGGCGGTAGCCGCCATAGTGACCCCGGAAAGAAAGAGAGTGAACAAAAAGAAAAGGAAAAAGGGTTTAGGATAGTTATGAAGAGAAGATGAAAATGGAGAAATAGGTCTTTTGTAGCGTATGAACATTAATTAGCATTAAAACTTCAAAAGAGGTCACGAAAATGTGAAAGTGTGAAATTGGCCTTTAATGAGGATCATTTGTCTATGTGTGTACTTTTGGTAAAATATATCGATTCACGAGTTCACGTTTTTTTTTTTCCATTTCAATTATCTACAAGAGTTTACTTCTTTTGTTGTGCTTGTTTTTTTTTCAACAGTTTTCGTTTGGCAATTTATGTCTCTATGAATTTTTTAGTTGTGAATGGTTTTTTTTTTAATTTTTAAAATGAATGTAAAATTATATTCATAACCGTTTTTACATTAAATGATTTTTTAAAATGGAAATTTTTAAGTTTAATAAAAGAGACGCTATAATCTTGAGTCGAACCACAGACGTTAAACCATCCACAATGAGATACTCTCTAGAATCTTATTGTGATTAAAAAATTTGAGAATAATGAAAAAGCATGAACAAATGCGGAATCCGGTTCTTGTGCAAGAAGTGTTTGGGTCGGGTATTAAACTGACGTGACAACGTGTGAGTGGTTATGTTTTTTTTATAATTTCATCTCACCTAAAGCTATATCCTTAAGAACATTATTTTTTTAATTTCATATCACGTGACAACATTATTTTTATAATTTCTCTCACCTAAAGCTATATCCTTGAGAATATGCCTTTAAGGATGCTCTAAGCCGTCTTCGTATAAGAACTTGTTTAGTTTAAGATGTATTCTTATACAAGGATGAAATCCCAAAGAGAAGATGAATTGAGAGTTAAAAATGAGTCCAACATAAGTTATTTTCTTCTTAATCTTGACTAAACATGATAATGACCATACATAGTACCTTTTTGGTCCCCATGCATGATCAAGATATGAATTAAATGATGATATAATGAAATATAGGTTCGACCAGACTAGAAATCAGAGAGATAATAAATTCACGAGAAAAAAGGGAGATCGAACTTGTCTTTGCCATGTGAACACAAAAAGGTGCTGGATCCTCGTGGGTCGTGGCAATGCATTGCAATGATCGTCTTCCCCTCGGTTTCTTCTCTTTTATTTACCTTTTTAGTTTTCTTTTTGTATATGCATGTCGATGCCATGTGGAAATATCAAATGTCGTCTTATGTTTTGGAGTTCCATTTTTTTTTTTTTTAACCAAGAAGTTCCAAATTGAAGAATGTATCTTCGAGCGGGGAACCAAATTATCATTTTTGAAACATATTTTAGTGGTATTTATGAGAATTATTTTATATTTTTCTGTTTCAGTTTAGTTCAAGTAATTCAGGTAAAAATATTTAAGTTTCGAATGGTGACGGTTGTTAGAACGAACAAAATCGTATGCGAATTATACCCTTTTTAATTTACTATTCGTTAATCATAAACCGCAATAGCGCGTATCTAAGAATATGAAAAAAATTAGCGGCAAACCAGGTACAATCCATTTTTATATACAAATAAACATGAATTATTGTTCGCTCTATTTTTAGAACTATCCAATCCGTATACGATTTTGTCCGTCCCTACCACCACCACCATTTAAAGCCTTAAAATCCGTCAAATTTTATGACTATTCAATTAAATTTCAAAACCGAATTTTTCGGTTTTTCGGTTCGGATTTCAATGTTTTGGATTTTTATGTCCGGACCTAAAAGTTACATTAAGAAAAGTCCCTAATTGAGACCATTTAAAAAGAAACAGCCTAAGTAAAGAGCCCATTTACATTTCCTTTGGGCCAAACTCAAATCCAAACAGCCTCTTAACCCGACCCATTATTACATCACCGCTTACGCAAACACAAAGAGGTTTAAGGACTTTTGGATTAGCCATCATCGTTAACAAATTCTGCCGACCTACGGAGCCGTCGCCTCCTATAACCTAAAACTCCTCTTTTTCTCGGGAAAATCTTCAGTTTTCTTCTTCGTTTTCCAATGGAGATGTCAGGTTTAGCATGTAATTCGTGTAACAAGGAGTTGGCGAACGACGCTGAGCAAAAGCTCCATTACAAATCCGAATGGCACCGTTACAATCTCAAGCGCAAGGTAAAATCAATCTCTCATGTTTTCGTTTTGCGTTTCTTGTTTTTCTCGGGAAAATTCAATCTATTAAACTTAGATTGCAGTTCTTTAGAGTTGATATGCGTATAGATAGAACTCCGATTGTGATGAAGTTCGTCTATGATTTATTGATTTGATTATGATGAAACAGTTTGGTTAATTTGAAATTTGTTGGTAATGTTTAGATAGCTGGTGTTCCTGGAGTTACAGAAGCATTATTTGAAGCAAGACAAGCTGCAATTGCTCAAGAGAAAGTTAAAGCTGTTGAAGCACCAATGCTTTATAGTTGTGGAATCTGTAATAAAGGTTACAAGAGTTCCAAGGCTCATGAGGATCATCTTAAGTCGAAGAGTCATGTTTTGAAGGCTTCAGCTAGTAACGGAGAGAAGGATATTGCAATAATTAAGCAACTTCCTCCTCGTCGTGTTGAGAAGAATAACACTGCTCAATTAAAGGGTTCGATTGAGGAAGAAAGTGAGGAGAGTGAAGATGAATGGACTGAGGTTGATTCGGATGAGGATTTGGATGCGGAAATGAATGAGTCTGGTTCTGGTGAAGAAGGAGAAGATATGGATGAGGATGATATCGAGTTTGAGTTGGATCCGTCTTGCTGTTTGATGTGTGATAGAAAGCATAGGACGATAGAAAAATGTATGGTTCATATGCATAAGTTCCATGGATTCTTCATTCCTGATATTGAGTACTTGAAGGATCCAAAAGGGTTTCTAACTTACCTCGGTCTAAAGGTATGTGCATTCTGCTTAGTCTGTCTCAGCTCTCGGTATCCATGGTCGTAGATCTTTGTTTTTCTTAGCCTATTTACTTACATGGTTGTTGTTCCAGGTCAAGAGGGACTTTGTGTGTCTCTACTGCAATGAATTGTGCCATCCATTCAGCAGTTTGGAAGCTGTCCGAAAGCATATGGAAGCCAAAGGTCATTGCAAAGTGCATTATGGTGATGGTGGTGATGAAGAAGATGCAGAACTAGAAGAGTTCTATGACTACAGCAGCAGGTTCCGATTCTTCTGCTTTCACCTCTGTTGGCATCTTATTACCTAAACTTATCTAAATGTGCTTGAACTAATTGTTTCTTCTTTTGATGTGTGTTTGTACAGCTATGTCAATGGAGACGAAAATCAGATGGTTGTATCCGGCGAATCAGCTAACACCGTAGAGCTTCTTGGTGGGTCTGAGCTTGTGATCACCAAGAGAACCGAGAACAAAGTAACGTCTAGGACTCTGGGGTCTCGCGAGTTCATGCGCTACTACAAACAAAAGCCACCCCCATCTTCTCAAAGAAACATTGTCAACTCGCTAACCACAAGGTTTGTCTTTGTCACATCAGAGATCATCTTTTTCTAGAATTATCGTTGCAGAATCTGACTCGAATGAATCTTTAAACACACAGGTACAAGATTATGGGTCTAGCAACAGTGCAGTCGAAGGAGCACATAGTAAGGATGAAGGTGCTGAGAGAGATGAACAAAAGAGCAATGAGAAGCAGCGTGAGGCTTGGAATGAAGAGCAACGTCATCAGAAATCTGCCCAGCAACGTCACGTATTAAGTCTTGTTCCTCAACTCGCAGGTCCTTGTCTCCTCTTTGTTTGATTATGTGACGACGCATCATTGTATCGTGAGGTCACAGAGCAGAGTTTGGTTTGAACTTGCGTTGGTGAGTGAATCAAGGAACCTATCTGAGTTTTTGATTTGTACCAAAGTCTTCTTAAGCCCAATGGGCCCGTTTTGTCCGATCTTAGTCTTTTGAAAATGTCACTACTTGGTCGAGTTTGCATCTATTGCCCCAACTACTTTGTATTTCTTTTGATTAAGAGTCTACACATTTTACTACAAGTCTACACATTTAATATTTCTTTATGAAGAAAAGGTTTCAAATCAATTAAAATGGCCATAACGGATAAAGGACCCAATACACATGTAACCATGAGGATGACACAAATTAATTTGAATGGGATTCCAAAAACAGGTATGAGGAAATAGTCAATGGTCCATAAAAAGAAGATTTGGCACCAAAAAGCGGAGTCTCAAGTTATATATAAAAGCAGAGTAAGGAGGAGGTTTTGATGTAATGATTGTTGTCTGAGAGATCAGAGAAAGATGAACGATGCGGATGTGTCAAAGCAGATACAGCAGATGGTCCGGTTCATCCGGCAAGAAGCAGAAGAGAAAGCAAACGAGATCTCCATCTCCGCCGAGGAGGAATTTAACATCGAGAGACTTCAGCTTCTTGAGTCTGCCAAGCGTAAGCTCCGTCAAGACTATGACCGTAAGCTCAAGCAGGTCGATATCCGCAAGCGAATGTGAGCCTTTTTCCTCCTTCCTCTATCTCCTTCTCCTTTTGCTTATCCCTTTAATAATTCATTTCATATGTTTCTCTCAGTGACTACTCCACACAACTGAATGCAAGTAGGATTAAGTACCTTCAAGCACAAGACGACATTGTCACCTCCATGAAAGAGTCTGCAGCTAAGGATCTTCTCCGTGTCTCCAACGACAAGAACAATTACAAGAAGCTTCTCAAGAGTCTCATCATTGAGGTTTATATATCTTTCATCCTTTCTCCCTTCAATGTCCACATGTCCTTATCATCATATAACATTACTGCTAACAGAGTTTGCTTCGCCTGAAAGAGCCATCAGTATTGCTGAGATGCAGAGAGATGGACAAGAAGGTTGTTGAATCGGTCATTGAGGATGCTAAAAGACAATATGTGGACAAAGCCAAAGTCTCGTCTCCTAACATCACCATCGACGACAAGGTCTTCCTCCCTCCACCTCCTAATCCTAAGCTCCCTGATTCACACGAACCTCACTGGTAAACTTCTTTCTCAATCTCCCTCTCTCTCATTCTTTACCGAATACATATATATATATATATATTGAAAATGGTGGTGTATGTGAATGGTGAAGCTCGGGCGGGGTGGTTCTGGCCTCTCAAGACGGCAAGATTGTCTGTGAGAACACTTTAGACGCACGCCTTGACGTCGCCTTCAGACAGAAGCTTCCCCAGGTTCGTTTTTTCTTTTGCTTTGGGATTTTCTTCTTTTCTCATTATTCCAATCTCTCTCATTGAATCTTCTTCTCATCTCTTCAGATTCGCAAGCGCCTCGTTGGAGCTCCTGAAACCTCCAGAGCGTGATTCTGTCATGCACCCTCGAGTTTACTTCATCTTTTGCTTAGGCCTCAATAAGTGACACATTTTGGCATGGTGACGCACTTTTCAGCAAGAGTTCATTTGTTTTTGGTCAGTCTCATCTTTTTCATCTTCAAAATGTTGTCAAGAGAGAATAACTTCTGAAAAGTTTATAGTGCAGCGAAGCTATTGAGTTATGCTTTATGCTATTTTTAAGTCCATTTCCTCTAAAATATTTTTGGGAAATCGCAATTCAATCCTCGCAAGATTTTGCACGATACATACACTACTCAAGAACAACCCCATTTTGTTGAGAATGCATATGGTATTTACATGTTCCAAGCTACCCAAAACATAGACAACGATTATGATGTCATACACATACATAGCCTTGGGCACGATACCCGAACCCGAAGAACCAACCCGAAAATGAGGTACCGAAAATTTGGATATTTCAGATTTTTAAGATAATTTTGGATAATTTGAGTACTTTTTAGGTAATTTGCGGTTTTTCAGGGTAATTTAGATACTATTAGTGCAATTTAATTATAATTATTTCGGGTATTTTGGATAATTTGAATACTATTAGAATAATTCGGAGATAAATTTTCGTGTATTTTGAATACTTTCAGGTATTTTAAGGTAAATTTGGATCCAAAGTACCTATCAGAACCGGAACCGGCCAAGTTTCGGGGTACTTACCAGTATTCGATATTATGTCGAGAACCGATCTAAAATCGAAATGACCCAAATTGAACTATAAAAATACCTGAACATAGCTAAAATAAATAAAAAAATTACTATAACCCAGCCAAACCCAATCCACCCAAATACCCATATGCCCATACGTTACTAAAAAAAAATAAAAAAATAACCCTGTCGAATTAATAAAACGAGCGGCTGTTCAACCCTAATTGGCGGGAAGCTTTAATCAAAATTGGAGGGAAAATTCCCCAAAAATTCATTCATTCATCGCTCTTAAAATTCCCAAAAATCTCCACTTCCCCAACTTCGATCACTTCTCAACTTCATAATCTCTTCACTGATATTCTGAGATTTCCGATTTCGAAGCTTCGAAAATGTTCTCCAGCAGCCAATTCGAGCCAAATTCCGGTTTCTCCGGCGGCGGATTCATGTCTTCTCAACCTTCTCAGGCCTACGAATCCTCTTCCTCCACTGCTAAGGTAGTAATAATCAATCTCCCTTCTCGTTTAATTTCATCGGTTAGAGAACAGATCTAAAGTTTTGGAATCGCTGTAACAATTGATTCGCCCTAGATTGTTCAATTTGAGATGCTAAATCCACTTTGTATTTGGGGAATATGCAGAATCGTGAGTTTCAAGGTCTTGTTCCTGTGACGGTGAAGCAAATTACTGAATGTTTTCAATCCGGTGGTGAAAAATCTGGTCTCGTTATCAATGGAATCTCACTAACAAACGTATATGAGTTCTCTTCTAAAACCAAATTCTAGATTTCTCTGTTTATCGTTGTTCTTAAATATGAATCGAAGTTTACTCGATTGTGTTATGTTTTGGTGTATTCAGGTCTCACTTGTTGGGTTAGTGTGTGAGAAAGATGTTTCAAAAGTCACAGAAGTTAGATTCACTCTTGATGATGGAACTGGAAGAATTGACTGTAAAAGATGGTAAACACTCAGAAACTGTTCCTTTTGATAGATGCAAGAGTTGTTTTTAGGTATGGTCAGGTTTGAAGTTTGTAATTGGTGTTGTTGTGGCTTTCTTATAGGGTGAATGAAACTTTCGACGCTAGAGAAATGGAGTCGGTGAGGTTAGTATCTTCTTTGTTTTGTTGCCTTGATACTTGGTGAGATCACATGTGTTTTGAAATGTGTTTTCTAATGGTAAGCTTGTGAAACAGTGATGGAATCTATGTGCGTCTCAATGGTCATTTGAAGACTTTTCAGGGTAAAACGCAGCTTCTTGTTTTCTCTGCGAGGTATGTTTCGCCTTTTGGTTTTAAATGCTTTTGATTCCTTTAGATTTGGCAAATAGATTTTGGTATATTGTATAGAAGCTTGTTAGATACTCTATATGAAATCATCTTGAGTATTTAAGATTGTTTTGTTTTGCAGGCCTATAATGGACTTCAATGAGGTTACCTTTCACTACATTGAGTGTATACACTTCTACTCCCAGAATTCTGAATCACAGGTAAAGAAAATGAAACATAGCAATATATTAACTGTGTTGTTGTAAGTTCACAATCTGCAATCAATCCTATCTGACATGTGTTTCCTCAGTCGGGAAAGCAAGTTGGTGATGTCACTCCATCGGTTAATACAACGTTTCAAGGTGGAGCAAACACAAACCAGACAACACCATTAAACCCTGTATGTTGATTCACAAATTCTTTTTGGTTTTCTTCATGACATGATTCCGCGTGCTTAAAATTTCATTGTTGGTACTTTCTTTTAGGTGGTATCCTCTCAAAACAACAATGGAGATGGTCGCAAGAACTTAGACGATATGATTCTAGACTATCTAAAGCAACCAGCTTGCACGTGAGTTTGAGTTTGAGTTTGCTGAGCACATTACACCACCTAAAGCTGGTCTAATAATTGTTATTTGTTCACTGCAGTACAAGACAACAGGGGATACACATCGATGAAATTGCTCAGCAATTGAAGGTCCCAAAGAACAAACTAGAGTACGCTCTTTCTTTCTTTCTTTCTCATTATTATCTCTACCTCTCTTTACTTTCAAAGCTGTTGATTTCATGAGTTTGGTTTATTTCGGGTGTCTTTACAGGGGTGTTATTCAGTCACTGGAAGGAGATGGTCTAATATACTCGACCATCGATGAGTATCACTTCAAGCACGTCGAGCTTTGATCTATCTAATAGTCATCTAGAGTTTGGTTTATTCGTAGGTGTGTTGTCTGGTGATTTTGAAAGATGTTTCAATACTCGGAATTTAGGATCACGTCTAGTACAATTCTACAACTTTGGTTTTGTCATTCTTCTTAAGTCTGAGTATTGGATTGTTTCCTTGTTTCTTTTAATTTGGTAAGCCAAACTATATTCTTGTTTCAGTACCTCAAGTCTAAAAGAATCTGAATTTGAATTACATTAAATCAAACTGCATTACATGTTGTCAACAAAAACGGTATCGAGATCAATACATAAACTATGAAAAAACTTACAAGTCTCTAAGACAAAGATTAACATAATCTGAAACCCTAATTAGACTTCTGACACAAATTAACAAAATCATTAAGACACACAGAAAAACATAGTTTGAAACCCTAATTAGACTTATGACACAAATTAAGAAAATCATTAAGACCACCACACAAAAAAGAAGCTTAGTTTGAAACCCTAATTAGACTCTGGCTAGTGGCTTCACTCTGGTTGTTCGTCAACAGATCTCCGACAGAGAGGGCATGAGTTATTACCTTGAATAATCCACTCAGTGACACATTCTTCATGAAACAAATGTGAACAATTAGGCATCTGACAGTAATCCTCCGATCTTGACAGATTCTCCAAACATATAGCACAAGTCTTGGATTCTTCTTCTTTGTCCTCTTGGTCCAAATCTGTTGTCGACGGAGTAGAGTTACAAGGCACGAAGATGTAACCCTTCTGTGTCAATTTGACAAAGACTGCCAAGAATAAGGGTTCTTGTGGCAAGTCCAAACTCTGACTTCTTTGTTGTTGGGCCGTGACTACAATCTGATCAGCTATGTGTTCGGACAAGACATGATCGTGGAGTTGGCTATGGAGAAGTTGATAGACGTAGTCTGGATCGTAGTTTTCGAGTCTCAGATAGATTAGAGGGTTCGGACGAGAAGAATCATCAGGGTAAGATCCGAGACTTGTGACAGTACCATCGTTTTCGTTTATGAGAAAGTCTTCGAACTCTTTGTCTTGATTGATTATAACGTTGCTGTCCAACTCTGACGATGGAGTATGAGGCGATGCCCTAACATGAACATCGAGTTTGAATGATTCAGTTTCCATTCTCGGAGTGAAATTAGAAAAAAAAAATTAGCGAGAAAGATGAATCGTAAGAAGATTAGATGAAAGAAGAGATTGTAATGAAAATATGAAATTGTGGAGAAGTGAAGAGTGTAAATAATGTTATGTTTATATAAGCAAAAGTCTGATTAAACGGTCAATTGTTTCTAACGCGCTCCGCTAATGCAATTTCCATTTTTCCATTTTTCCATTTTTCCATTTTTCCATTTTTCCATTTTTTTTTGACATCGTTTCCATTTTTCCTTTTGTATTATTTTTAACGTTTCATTTAATGTATTGTTGTATTTCCTTTTTGTTGTTTTTAATGGTGAAATAAGGGAGACTAGCTCCCGTTTTATTGCAAAAGAAAAATAAAATGTTTTACAAAGTTTGCAATAAAAAGTTTTCAAAAATATTGTAATCTTATAAGAACAAAATAAAGGATGCTGATCGGGTGAATTACAAAGTTTTAATTTAATCTTGGTGCATTTGCAAAAATGCCTCTTCAACCATAAATTAATCAAAAATATCCCCCTTCGTATGTACATTTTTAAAAATACCCCTAATAAGACTGCCAAAGGACAAAGCTACCCTTAATGATCATATGTTCGTGAAAGACCTGGAGTGGTGTCGATCGACACCAAGGGATTGTATCGATCGACACAGGTTCGTCAGAGCGTCGCAAATTTTGTTAGTGTCGACCGATACCAGGTGTTGGTATCGATCGATACTAAGGAATTGCGGAGCCAATTTGTAGGGATGTCAATTGGACAAATTGACCATGACCAGACCA
>OVAQ01002139.1:2377-14073 GCA_900406345.1 Erysimum cheiri | reverse complement strand
AAAAATATATATATATATATATATATATATATATATATTACATAGGACTGCCACATTTAACTTTAAATTCATACTCATAATTCACAAGAAATCTAATACATTATTAAAAATTCAAACTTTATATTTTTTGTAAATACCATTTTTCTTTGTAAGATTCATATAAATATAACTTTGGATTTTAATCCGGGTATATAACCCGATGACAATGGTAATATAAATTACGATATAAGCTATGGACACGTTAAGATATTATTATTTCATCAATTATTAAGGAACAGTACTTTCAGGGATAACAAATATATAGTTAATGGTACGCCTTACACATCATCAAATTAAGTGTAAGATGAATGGAGACAAAAAATAATAATTTCTAGTAGCAAATATTACCGAAAAAATATAAGAAAAATAGAGAGAAGTGGATTACTAAGTGGCTTCATGGATGGTAATGTTGGTCTTCTGTCTTGTTTTGTGTTGCCATTTCGAGACAAGAATTAGATGGCTTCCACTAAACCTTGTTTAATGAAACTTATCTTAATCCACTTAGGATCATATAGCCATTTTAATAAATTGAACCTTTATAGTATTCTTTTATGGTTGTTAGCTCTCTATCATTTTTTAAATGAAATGGTTTGATATTAGTTTAGATATATTATATATAAGTAGAGTTTGACAAAAAAGTTCGAAGTGAAGTTTTTCTATTATTATATAGATTTAGCTGTTAAAGTTAATTGAGATTCTTTCCAATTTCCATGCCGTCGTCATTACTTATGAATCATGACTAATCAGTAGTCAGTAATCACTTTCGTATAAATACGAATATATGTAACATAAAATTCCGGAACACTAATTTTTCCTAGTGTACTATATACATGATATGTCTCTATATATATATTTTTCAATTGTATATATTTCTCTATAAATGAATCAGGAAAGATATTTTTTTTTTCTTATGTGTCGTGCTCACGAAGATTTTATCAATTATTAATAGATAATATATGTATTTTATAATATTTTTTTAAAAATATTAATCTATAATATATTTTATAAGATATTATAAGAATTGTGCTGTTGACAAAAAAAAAAAGAAAAAGATATTATAAGAATTGCATTTTGTTAAATTTTAACGAAATAATATGAAAGTACCGATGAACTTAGTATATACTCTTGGTTAATTCTATAAATGTTTAACAATGTTTAAATCTCGAATGGTTAATAGTATAATAATAATTTTTATTACATTCGATAAAAGTGATTTTCTGACTGCCAACCAAATATCAATACACGGATACTAAACGTAACAAAAACAAATTAAAATAGATATACGGATAGGCCCAGAACATTGCTAGGCCCAAGAACGATATCACTTCAATTTCTTTGTTTGCAATTTCTTTCGAGGCAGATATGACACACCACATAAGCCATCTAGCTGCAACAGGAGTAGTGTCATGTCCAATCCTCCTAAAGCGCATAACACTTACCATCCAACGATACAAAAAAGTTCTTATAAAACACCATTTCGCTACATCTAGTGAAGGAGGAGCATAAAAGATGAGAGACAAAAAAAATCTTGCTTGAACACACACATAAAAACGAGAACTTATATTACAAGAATTGGCAAGGACATCTATTTCTTTCTTTCTTTCGTCAAAACTCTCGGTCGAATATTATTTCTCTCGACTGGATTCACCCTTTGGAGATATCCATACATCTACAAGGACCATTTTTACATCTTAAAACCTGTTTTGGGGTCTTCATCAAGTAGATTAGGCTTTCGACCGCTTCTCGACCTAAGACTAACACTTAACCCTCCCAATCTCTCGGCTATTTGGCTAGTCAAATGGTCTATTCTTATATTTCTCTTTGCCTTATGGATTAAACGTCATAAAGCCTTCCAATGGACAAACTCCATTTTTTTCATCTAAGACGTTTTTTTTAAAAAAAAAAAAAAAAAAAAAAAAAAAAAATTCTCCAAGAACTACTGGTTTAGGACTAAAAATTATTTGGATGAATTAGGGTAATGTTAATTAGTAGCATTGACGAAGGGGACAATACCATACGAGCGTATAGACCACTGATAAATGAGGCCCCAACCGCCATATATGACCCAAACTCATATATACAATGTTGTCCTCCATGGTCCAATCACTGTCACTTCAAGCTCCCCAACAAAACCACTTCTTCACGTGATCATATTTAACATTAGCAAGTCAACAACTGAAATTAAGAAAGGCAGTATCTCCATCTAGACCCCCATCATTTGTCTTGTAGGTACAATAATATATAACATAGACACGACTATATCTCTTTATTATATATACAAGATATGTATACACATCTTAAAGATTGAGACACGCGAAATTGAGTAAACCGGAGCACGTTTGATCAAACTATAAAATATGTTAATAAAAAAAAACTTCTCATATTATATTATCAAAAACAGGCTTATATATAGAGCCAAAAATTCTACAGCTCGCTGCATTACTTTTGTTAGCAGGGCCGTCTTCTTATTTAAATCTTATTTAAACAATATTTAATTAATACGTTTATAAATATGCTAGGTCGATCGGCCTTTTTTCTAGCTGGAGCCATCAGAAGTTGTGGTTTGTTGGGATTGACCTGATGCGGCTTGTTGGGACTGGGACTGAGTTGATGCCTTGCTTCCTTGTTGAAAGTTCATAGAACCTTGAAATGAGCTTCCACCACCATTAGCACAAGCACTTGTGGTGCAACTACTAGTTGAGGTAGTTGGACTTCCAACATTGCCAGATGATTTGGTTGTTCCTCCTGAACTGGCTCCATAACTTCCACTTACAGAGCCAGCTGCGGTGTTGGAGCCTCCAGCTGCGGTACCATAACTTCCAGTTGCGGTGCCAGTGGTTCCACCAGTTGCGGTGCCAGAAGTTCCACCAGTTGCGGTAGAATCAGCAGAACCAGCCGCACTCGCATCAATTCCATCAATTCCTAAAGATGATATATCAATATTGTTTCCGTTCTTTGCTGCAGCACTCGCGACGAATTGACCAATAGTTCGTGCCCATTTCGCCATAGACATGATCAACTCTTTCCTTTGTCCAAACGACATAACAGTTGAACCGCTTTCTTTCTGCCCGCCTAAAGTCTTTCCCATTGACAATAATGTATCCATAACCTGGCCGGAATCACCCTGGTTACCAAATCAAAATAAACAAATTACAAATATTATCGAACCACAAGCATCTTTATTTAAATACTGTTAGTGAGAAAGTCTCATGATATCGATAGTTGGAAAAATTATCAAGTGATATATAAAGGGTTATGGTCAATCCGCTCATTGTTAATTGGTTTTGAGTTGAAAGTAATAAACCCAAATTTAATAAATATATTTTAAGATTTATATAAACATTTACCGATGCTCCGCCTTTGCCAGTCATTGCAGATACAGCACTGTGGAGGCCCTGAGCTTTCCCTTTCAGCTCGGAATCAAAGTTTGTTGACCCGGACGCGGAGTTTATGAAGTTCATGTAAGATCTTAAGTTTCCGAAGAAGCTCTTGTATTGTGGCTTCAATGGACACTTAAGCTCCAAAACGTCCACGAACTTCAACATACCATTGCAAGCAAATGGTCGAAAGTCTCTGGACCTTCTAGGAAATTTTCTCATATAATGCCTCAATAAGAAAGAACCTTTTACTTCGTAGACCTCACTTAATGCTACTAGTAACAATAGACCTAATGCTAATGAAATTCTTGCCATTTTTTGTTTCTTTTTTCTTATATTTTTATAGATCTTTTTTTTATGTTTTTGTTTTTTTTTTTTGTTTGGGGAAGTTCCTATGAGTATCGGTTTATAAAGATGCTTAAGTAGTCTAAATTTAGGTGAATATAAGAGAAACTTGTGGATCGATTTAAGGTCGCAAGAGACTAGCAAAATTTCTATTTGGACGGCAATTATTGCTCTCCGAGTTTTAATCTTTGTCACTCTTTTTCTGAAAATTATACTTTTTCTCTTGTGAGAATATGAACTATACGAAATAAATTAATTTATGCAACTAACTATTGATGCCTACAACAAGTCACAAATTCATACAGTTTAGAACGAACTCGTGCTTTTATGTTTTAACCTTTTAATAAACTGTCAAAAAGCCTAAACAACGATTATTTACGACTTATAAACACGTCTACAATATAAAAATAAAGCAAATCAGTCTCTAATAGTTTGGGACAATTGCTTGCTAAATCGTTATGGACCTTATGGTCATGTATTTAGTTTTGTAATGGACTAGAGCTGATTGGTCCCGCATTCAGATATAGATTTGTATGTTGCATTTTTATTTAATTGTTGGCTGATTATGCTAAATCGAACTCATGCCTCACTCGTTCATGAGTAAACATACGGTACTTAAAATTACGACTAGTCATATCATAACTCGTAAACATCTTTTAAGATGCTAAGATTATAGCATGCAAATGGGGGAAAAAATAAAATTATATTGTACTATGAATGGAACTCAAGCGAAATTGCGGAGAAACTATAATATTTTTTTTTTATGCTATTAGTAACAATATTATATATATATATGTGATAATATTAATAACTACTATATTATATATTATTCTATATATAAATTACATTTTATTTAAAATATTTTTTGACTAGTTTTTACAAAAATAAAAATTTTCATCAATTTTCCGAAGTAATTTCATTGAAAACAAATATAGCAATGTAAAAAACGATTAATTATCATATAGATCATTAATATAAAAAATTAATTTCTCTTTTTAAGTGAAATGATAAGAGTCACAAGTGATATTGTGTTAGTTTGGACGCTCTGAGCTTGACGAATGACGACTCCACATGATTCTAGAACAGAAGTCACGATCGACTCCTTTTTACATGAATATGATCATTGTATACCTAAAAGCTTCGTCCACTCGGGCACACATAAAGCTTGAGACCTACTATCATCATTAATTTGACCACATACATTACCACTTTCATCCACTATTAATAAATAGATGAAAAGAGATCTTAAAAGTAGACCTTATTCACATGGAAGGGGGAAGAAGATTATTCAAAATGAAAGGAGAAGAAGATTATTCAAAAATCCCTTTTATAGGTATCACTCACTTTTGTATGTTACCATACAAAACGGTTACAATCTATCTGTTTTTTTTTACAGAGTTATTACTTGCATACATCGGTTTATAGGCATGCATTGCTAACCTATAACCGATCTTAGTTTTATTTACAACAAAAAATAAATGATTCTAATAGTTTAGCTACTTATTATAATATTTGGCAATACTAGTTTGTCTTTTCTTGTGTGATCTTTCGCTCATTAATGCAACTTGGCCTTTGAAACTTAATCTTTCTTGACCATTGTTGCAGCACCCTGCTGCTGAGAAGAAGAAGATGATGAAGATGAAGATGAACTCGAAGAAGCAGCAGTCTCCACAAATTGGGTGGTGACTTTCTCAAACTTGGTGATTGTTTGCTTAATCTCTGATTGTTGTGTTGATGATACTGTCTTGCCACTAACGATTTTAGTGTTGATATCTTGTAGTTGTTTGAGACACTTTATCATTTCATCTTTGCTTGTTTCCATGTTGCTCTTCATCTATTATACAACAAAGAAAATAGTTATAGCTTTGTTTTAAATCTTTAGTCAAATGAATTATAAAATAGAGTTTGAAGTTGTATGCACCTTTGCTGATTTCACATTTCCTGAACCAACTAAAGCCATGGCTTCAGTTAGTTTACCGGTGGCTGCTGTTGTCGCGGAAACATAGTCTTTCGCGGTTTTAGATGCAATGCTTGAGGAAGCTTGCATGGAAGCCTTCAATGACTCGAAGAAAACCTTAAGTTCCGTCTTTGATGAATACTTCTTCTCAAGTTTCATAACGAATGACATTACTTCTTTAGAAGTCTCGGTTTCAACTTGTTTCACTGATGTGGAAGATGAGCTATTAAATGAACTTTGGCTAGATGTTTTGCTTTGGCTTTCCCTTGATGTCTTTGTTGCTGTATTCGTCGAAAATGTACTTCCTCCATTTACGCTTCCCGCAGCACTTGCGCCTCCTGTAACACTTGCGGCTCCTTTTAAAGAGGTTTTACCACCAGCAGAAGGGCTAGCTGTGGGACTACCACTTGGACTGCCTGAAGATTTACCGGTAGTGTCTTTGTAAGCTCCACCAGAACTTCCACTGCTCGATTCTTTTGTCTTGGAAGAAGCACTAGAGGATGAACCACTTTCGGTACTTCCACCACTTGCAGCTCCACCAACAATAGCCTTGTCATTAACATCAACATCAAGGCCATAAGATGTTATATCGATGGACTTTCCCTTTGTCTCGGAGGCCGACTTCACGAATGTAGCAACCATTTTAGTCCATTTCACCATAGCAATGATCAACTCTTTCTTTTGCTTCAATGTCATTATCGCTGTATTCTTCTTTTGCTCAACCAAAGTCTTTCCCATTGACAACATAGTAGCTTTCATACCCCCAGCATCGGCCTATCGCATAAAAAACAACGAATATAAACAAACACATTCTTTTATACATCATATGAATATATTGTTTTTTTTTTGAGTAAATGTAAAATTTATTCAACCCGAAAAAACCTGCTTACAATATATGCAACCGTATAGAGAAGCTTAAATGTTCGGAAAAATTTAAAACGTTTGTGAAAGTATTAAAAATCAGAAAACCAAAATTAGCTTCATGAGGCTAGCCATCATATGAATACTATGGTATAGGACTTACTGATTTTGCGCCTTTACCAGCACTCAATGCAGACATAGCCTTAAAGAGGCCGTCACATTTTGCTGTCATCTCGGTATCAACGTTTTTCGATGAAGCCGATGCGGTATCGATGAAGGACATGTAAGACTTGAATTGTGTAAAGAAATTCTTGAACTCAGCAGTCGCGGGACAGCTACCTTCTAGGTTGGTCACGAACGTTAACATACCTTTGTTAGCGAAAGGAGTAAACTCATTGCATTTTCTTGGAAAATTCTTTCTCAAGTACATTTTTAATAAGAATGTTCCTTGTGCTTCAAAGATCACACTTGATGCTACTACTAGCATCAGACATATCCCTAGTGAAATTCTTGCCATTTTTTTTTGGTTTTTTTTTTTGTTTTGTTTTGTTTTATGTGTTTTTTTTTCTCCTTATTGGATGATTTTAGTTTGTAGAAGAAGTGGGTTTATATAGATGCTTTAAAATTCTATTTTTAAGTGAATAAGAGAAAATGGTGGATTGATTTAAGGTTGCAATAGAATAGCAAAAGAGGTTCTCTTGTTTTTTTGAAATTTTTGAGGTTCTCATATGTTTCACTCTCTATTTTGATGACTATGTCTATTGCTATGATCCGCATTTCTCTTCAATCTATAAATAGATTAATCAAATTATAATGTATTTGACTCTTAAATCAAATTTGTGCAACAATCGTTTAAGACCACTACTTTTTTTCGATCGATCTTTATGATCATCCATCTAATTATGCAAACGGTTACATATCTTACGATTTCAACTTGTACCAATTTCTTTGATTTTTTTTGGTCTATGCACTAGTTACATCTCTGACTAGTGGACCAATCATCTCTGTAGACATGTAAAGCAAATTGATGTGTAATATATTTCCACCACTATACAAATAAGATCTCCACAATTATTGTAAATTAATTACACCCAATCGTAAAATCAATCAATACTATAATAAGGCTAGGGACTCTCCATATTGCGACACCTCATCATTTTGGAGTATTGAGAAATTGAAACATTATTAAAATCATCATCCAATGAAAACATTTCAATTAATACAACTCAAAACTTTCAGCCAATAATAATTTTTCTATATGCCACATCATATTTTCTCTCTCCTCGCCTAACCTAGGCATTTAGATATTCAGGTCGGGCTCGGATTGGCTCCGGGTCGAGTTTTTTGAATTCATGTATTTTGGGACTAGAGATCGAAGATCCGTTCGAGTATTTTAAAATTTTGGATCAGGTTCGATTTGGTACCTTTCAGATTCATATTAGTTCCGGATACCCGAAATATCACCTAAACTAGGGATTCCGATATTCGTGTCGGGTCTTTTTGGGTTCAGGTATTTTAGAAATAGAGATCGAGGATCTGTTCGAGTATTTTAAATTTTCGACCAGGTTCGGTTTGGTATCTTTCGCGTTCGGATTGGTTTCGGGTACCCGAAATATCAAAAAAAGAAATTTTAATTAAATTTAAAAATATTTTGATTAGAACTTTTCAAATATAATTACAAATTTACGGATATTTCCATTATTTTTGGTATTTTAGTTTGGTGTAAAAATAATTTATATTTTCATATTTATAATTGTAATTTTGAGTAATTGACTTATATTAAAAGTAAATATAATTAATATTTTTGATAAATAACTTTATTTCGGGTACAAATTCGGTTTTCGTTTGGGTCGGGTTCGATTCCAGTTTTTCGGGTATAAAAATTTAGGATTCATTCAGATATCTCTTAATGTATGGATCGGTTTCAGATCAAGTTTGGTTCTCATTTTCGGGTTCGGGGGGGCTACTTCACCTGTTAAATTAACCGTGAAGATCCATAAAATATGAGAATTAGTTAACAGCTTAAAAATAACATATCAAAAATATATACCTTATATATATATATATATGTGTAAATTACCAATTGAAAAATAGATTATAATTTTTGATTCTAAAATTTAATTTAATTATTATAAAGCATATTTAAATTAAATAATTAAGAAAAAGACCCGCGGCATAGCGCGGGTTTAGATCTAGTGATTTGTAAAGTCTTCGAAAAACGAACTTATATCATTAATTTTTCCGTATCTCTTTGGGTTTTGTACTTTTGTTATTTTGTTACTCATTTTTGAGTATTGTTGTATATTTGGCCTGGTGGCTTGGAACACTTCCTCCTCTTATGGAGAGTAAGCTAATATGATTTCTCTGTTTGTCCAAAAAATAATGAACTTATATCAGTTTCGTAAAATTGATCAACAGTATAATTAATCAAGGATCTTAATTTTCTATAATTGTAACAGAACTGCTAAGACATGGCCTTAATATTGTAAGTTTTTGAGCAATGGTATTACCAATTTATTGGCCGCAGTCCGCAGAGATTGTTAGAGCATCCACAACGCTAAACCCTTGTGAGTCTTAAGTTGAATAAAATATGTGAGAATAATGAAATAGTGGTGTAGGAAGCCGAATCCGCGTCTTGTTTAAGACGTGTTTTGTCTCGGGTATTAATCTGACGTGGCAACGTCTGAGTGGTTGTGTGTTTTGGATAATGAGAAATTGTTTTCATTTGGGGGAAAAAAGAAACTAGGGTTTCTCGAATCACTCTCTCGCGGCGACAAAGCCTCCGAAGCTAGAAATCGGATTTTCTGTCTGATCTCCGGCAAATTCGATACAAAACCTCGTCGAAATCGTTAACAGAGACTCATCTGGTCCTATTCCGTTCAATTTCTCTCATCGGTTTGGCGAAAATCCCTACGGCGAATCAGATCTGTTGTCTCATTGTCTCATCTGCCTCAGAACCTTGCCGAAATCAAAAGCCTCACTGATCTGTGATCTCATAGTCTCATCTGCAGAGGAAATCCCATAAACAAGGTATGTGTTCTCGTTTTAGTATTTTCTTTTTCTGAAACTAGGAGATTATAGGATTTTCGTTTAGTATCAGAAACAAGAATATAAAATCGATTTAGTATATGGAGATTATAGGATTATGTTGCTTGGTTTAGCTAGTGTAGTCTCTGAGTTTTGTTTCTATTTAGGTTTTAGTATTTTCTGTATGGATTTTGATTGTGGATTTTGTTTCTGGGTTGGTCTCACAACAAGCTGTTGTCAGTTTGTTTGGATTATGTCCATACTTTTATGTTAAACTGAGTCTAACATTGCAAAAAATCTTTCTTGTTTTCTGAGTTTCTCTAGGTCAGCAGAAGCTAATAACACTTTAGGGGCAACCCCTGAGGAAGCAGCACCATTCATTCATAGTCAGAGGTAACTACTTGATTACATTACCTGTGTCAACAGTTGAGTTTTTGGCATTTTGGTCGTCTGATGTGTGAGTTTGTTTTGGTTGTTGTTTAATTGCTTTGGTTGTAACTCATCAATTGTAGCTTACTAATATACAGTTAAAGATTTGATCTTAAATTGCTTTGGTTGCTTCTTGTATCCGCTTTGGTTGTTCTTTGGTTGGTGAAGAGTTGGTGTGATTAATTGCTTTGGTTGTAACTCATATATTGTAGGTTTGAACTATCTAGTTAAAGAGACTAGTCAGGTTCATTGGGCTGTTTTCTTCACCATAAATTGCTTTCTTAGCAAAGATGTATTTTACTATCTAGTTATAGAGAGTGAACTTGTAACGATTTAAGAGACTGATTTAACTTAGACATACAAACAAGACTTAAAAGACTTAAATAACTTCTGATTTGACTGAAGTTAAAAACCTAATGTACTCTTTTGTTGTAAAGAGTAAAGAATCTTGACTGAACTTTAGTTAGTTGTTGTACCCAATTCCTGTTTGCCTTTAATGAATGTTTTGTGTTAGTAACTAGAATACTTGAATGATTTTCTATTTGTGTAAAGTGTCATTACTTCTGATTAGACATTGGTAGTTATGAGTTGTTACTTATTGCTTGATACCTTTTGCACCTATTAAACACCATTCCAACCTTCACTCTTTCTCCATCATCTTCTATCTCTCTTCTTTGCTGAAACCTCTTAACCTTTCCGAATACTTTTCTGTGGAGAACACCAAACCAGCCTTCACTCTTTTTCTCTTCTGTCTACTCTATTATGTTCTATCATCTATCTTCTTAACCAATCTGTTTGAAATGGATCCTAATACTCCAAATAGTCAGTCTCAAGGATACTTTAGCCTTGTTAATTTCCCGTATGATGGTTTCTTTCAAATCTCTTCTTTCAGTTCACAACAGAGTCATGCTCCACCTCAGTCTCAATACACAGCACAAATCCCTTCTTTTACTCCACAACAGCACCATGCTCCGAGTCAATCTGAAGACACACAAAAGGAGACAGCACTTGACAGTAAAGAGATAAGGAAATGGAACAGTCCAGATGACTTAGTCTTAGTGAGCGGATGGTTAAACACATCCAAGGATCCCATTGTTGGCAATGACCAACGAGCAGGGACCTTCTGGCAAAGGATTGCAGCCTACTATATGTCAAGTGATCATGTCTTGAAGCATGGTGCTGTAGGAAGAACTGTTGACAATTGAAAGCAAAGATGGGGAAGACTCAGCAGGGATGTGAGTTGTTTCTCTGGACAATATGCACAAGCAGTTGATGAGAAAGGAAGTGGAATGAATTATGTTGACACCTTGAATACTGCGCATGAACTCTACAACAAGATTTACAAGAAAAAGTTTACCCTAGAGGGTGTTGAGGTTTGAACCGAAATGGTGCAGCCTTGCATTGATGAACCCTACCAGCAACAATTCAAGCAAGAAAAGAAAAGGTGAGGATGCTGCACCGTCTGTTGGATCTACTGTTGGTGAAGAAGAGAGCAGGCCTCCTGGTATAAAGGCCATGAAAGCCAAGAGGGCCAAAGGTAAAGCAAAGGCTGGAACATCTGCAGAGTATCAACAGATGTGGGATAATAAACAAAAGGATATGGAGGTGAAAACACAACTCCAAAGGATGTCCCTTCTTGACACTCTGATTGCCAAGACACA